>CM077255.1:18007539-18190039 GCA_039654775.1 Spinibarbus caldwelli | reverse complement strand
GATTACTGTACTAATTACTCTCTCTAAAAAGTATTGTATTACACAGAATCTTTTGTATTAGAACTTACTTTGAACAATAGAACCAGCTGAACAATAAAAGGATAGACATGAAACTACTCTTTTAATTCTTTCAAATAAATAATATAAAATATTATTCTTGAACTGACCAAAAGGGAGCAGGTTACATTAAAAACACACCTATTTTTATATTATTGTTATATAATAATATATATATATATATATTATTGTTTGATATATAATTGTTCTAGTCCATACAGTATTTAATAATTACATCAGAAGTAACTGTAATTAAATTACAGAAAAAAATAAGAGTAATCCCTTACTTTACTTTTTCATGGAAATTAAATGACAGTAATTAATTACTTCTAATGCATTACACCCAACACTGGATGGAAGTCATATGACTAGATTTACATAGATGATTTTAAATAGTTCATTATTTTTGTGCTTTATTTCATGTTTTCTATAGGATGTGATCACGCAAAATCTCATGTTACAATCCATTTATAATCCCAATCCAAATTATAATCTAAATCCAAATTATAATCCAATTATTTATTCATATAGTTAAATAATTTTCACTCATCATTCATATAATTCAATAAAATTGCATTTTAATTTAATATTAGTCAGAATACTTTTGTAGAATACTATGTATGAACTGCTATAATCAATAAAATCTTTGGTTATTTTCTGTATTATTTATAATTTATTTGAGCATAATTTTCTGTAAACTTCAGAAATCAGTATCATCATCTTTGTAAAGGCAGTTTTATATGAAAGGCTCGACTTTGGATCACAAAGACTTGCCAACTCCACTCAAATGCATCACAACTATTGCTCTCACTTTCACTTGCTTTCTTCTCTCAGAAGAACCTCTCTCATCTGCATTATTGCACATTGTGAAAGCGAGAGCAGAAGAGCAGAGCTCCTCTCAGCTGTGCGGCTGCAGCTCAGCAGCGCCGGCTCCAGGTTTCACTACAGCAGCTTGGAGACACTGAGGGATGAAAGGCACTAGCCTCTCTCAACAAAAGCATTAGCTGGTCTTTGAATTATGCAAGTTCCACACTTAAAGGAGCTTCAAATTGATATTTCTTAAGTCAAAGAACAAAAGAGATGAAAGGCAAAGGCGTCCCTGTGAAGACAGACGGCCACTCTTTCATTAAGACTGGATCTTCATTTAGAGAGGCTCATCTTGAGACAAGGAAACCTGGCACAATATTTTGCAGTTCTCTGCCAAGGATCTCTTCCATCTTTTCTCATATGTCAAACGTATGATGAGTAACAGCCGACAACGTTAGCAGTCAACTAGCATTTCTAATAGCTCTGATTCATATGTCATAAAGATTATACAAGCAGGACCTTAGTCAGAAGACACCGCATTTAATTTGGGGAGAATAAAAGCGAGGTCGTGAGACATAGAACGATAAGTCAGTTTCACTTAACCAGACATTTGACTATCTGCCGAAAATCTGATCCATTTTGCAGCTTCTTCTGGCCAAGAACCACCCACTTAAAAAAGTGAAAAATCTGATTGACATTTAAATGTCATTTAGGGGCAAATAATGTGTAGTTAGTTGACTACTATCACAAACCCAAAAAGGATGATCAAGGAACTCTTTTGTATATATATATCTGTGTATATATAGAGTTTTTATACAATCAATTATATAGAATTACTTGGATCTGAATGTACAGTTTTTGTATTTATATTTGACTGCCAAAAGGCTGTACTGTAATTGGCTGATTAGAAACAGGTATTATAGAAAACCGTGTAATAATTTGTAAGATTTGATGCCACTAACTTGGAAAACAGTCTAATCCAGTCTGTTCTCCTTATAAATGCTGATTGTTTGAAGCCTTTATTTAGTAAACTTGATTTTGTTTCCAGATGGACCGTTGCATCCGACTCCCGGAAGATGTGTAAAGCTTACCAATCCGATTGGAACTGCCAATTACCAGCTCTGGCCTTCCTTGCAGTATATTTATCAGATGATTAGTAAGGCTATAGTTTCACCTGACAACATCTACTGTCTATTTGTGAAATGTTTTACATGCGTACATGAGATCAGAGCTATTGTACCTAAAATGACAGAAACCATCTTTGGCAAAAATGTATTTTAAGGGTAATTGGATTTTTTAATTTGGCTCATGTCCCATTTGTTTACATGGAGAGAGTGGGGTTTAAGACCTATACTGCAGCCAGGCACCAGGGGCCAAAGGGCTTCGTTTGGGCTTCACTTTTCAGGATGTGTTCGGTTTATACCAAAAATATGTTCATATTAAAGATGCTTTAAAGTTAGTGCTGTCAATCGATTTAAAAAAAAAAAATTAATTAATCACACATTTTTTTCTGAAATTAATCGTGATTAATCCCACCTAACATTAAAGTTTTTAAATTTACTTTTATATTGCAACAATTTCACATTAACTCTTCAGATTAATGTAGAAACAATGTAGACTCACTGATACAAATACTACTGATGTCTCTAGGAAATTGTTATTTTTTTTCCTAATATTTAACCATTGATTATAGCCATTCAACATTACAGTATAATTGAGAGCTATCAATTTTAACATTTATTAGACTTTAAAAAATAACAACTACTAATTTAAGTGAACTTCAATCTTCACATAAACCCATTACAATAAGGCAGCGGCTATTTGCACTAAGTGTAAATAGTGATAGATGCTATTTACACTAAGTGTAAATAGCAATTAGATTCTATTTACACTGTGCAAATAGTGTATTTTCTTGGGGATAGCTATTTACGCTAAGTGCAAATAGCAATAGATGCTATTTACACTAAGTGCAAATAGCGATGGATACTATTTACACTAAGTAAATAGTATTTTACTCTATTTACACTGTGTAAATAGTGATAGATTCTATTTACACTAAGTGCAAATAGCGATGGATACTATTTACACTGTGTAAATAGTGATAAATGCTATTTACACTAAGTGCAAATAGCATATTTTCTTGGCGATAGCTATTTATGCTAAGTGCAAATAGCGATAGATGCTATTTACACTAAGTGCAAATAGTTATAGATTCTATTTACACTATGTTAAAATAGCAAGATTTTCTGCTATATATACTACTTATTGCAAAGAGTGACAATTATCTGCACCTCAGTATTGTAGTACATTATAAAACAGTACGCAATAATTACGTATTGAGTGTGAATTATAATTTTAATTCAAATTATTAAAAGGATGCCACCTTACTGGGACAATAATGCCCTCCCTACACATACCTTAACCCTATTCTATACTTTATTTTCAACTTTTTGATTATTTCCTTCATTTTTATGGAAAATAAATGCCTTTCTGATGCAATATGAGATTTGAAAAGGGAGAAAAAAAGTTTTGCAAAAGGCAGGTTCGAACTCGGGTCGTTCGTGTCAAAAAGCACGCGCCTTACCATGCCACTGAAACTGATTTTTTAATTTAATTTGCGTCTTTTTTCAGTGTTGACTATCCCAATCGGACATTGGTGGGCGGAGTTAGTGTAAATAGCCTCTGCCAACAAGGCGGGCTATTTGCACTTAGTGTAAATAGACACTCCATTATAATAAATGTCACATTTACCTGTGCCTTTCAGCAAGTCGGAAATATACACAAATTGAATAATTAATTAATTAATTAATTAATTCTATATTAAATATAGATGAATCCTTAAAGCTACAAAAGTTATTGATTTCCTCTTTTTTTCTTTTGTTCTTTGATTAACAGACATCACAGCAGCTGAGATATTATGTTATTTGGCTGCTATTACTTTAAGAGCTGCCGCTGCTGAACATGACGCGGATCTGACATGCATGCTGGTAGTTTCATTTGCGCTTTAATATGAAATGATACAGGCTACAGCGCGCGCCACCGTATATGTGCAATTGAAGAGCATGCACTACGAGCACAGTATAACGGCTGACAGGACAGGAAAATTCGTTTTCATTCCCCCCTTAAATTATCATATTCATACCCCTTCATTTTTTTCACGTTTTGTTATGTTGCTGCCTTATTTTAAACTGCTTTAAATTACTTTTTTCCCCACATCAATCTACACTCCATACACCATATTGACAAAGCAAAAACAGAATTGTCACAACTTCGTAAATTTATTCAAAATAAAAAAACTGAAATAAGTACATTGCATAAGTATTCATACCTTTAACTAAATATTTAGCTGAAGCATCTTTACAGTCTCAAATCTTTTTTTTTTGTTTGATGCGACAAGCCTTGTTCATCAGCATTTGGCAATTATCTGCCATTCTTCTTCTCACCTCTTCACCTCTCAAACTCTGTCAGGTGGTATGGGGACAGATGCCCATTTTCAGGTTTCTCCAGAAATATTTGATTGGGTTCAATCCCAGGCTGTGGCTGGGCCACTCAAGGACATTCACAGAGTTGTCTATAATTGACCCTTGCTGTGTGCTTAGGGTCATTGTCCTGTTGGAAGGTGAACCTTCTGCCCAGTCTGAGGCTCTGAATGCTCTTCTCTTCTACTCTGACGAGTCCCTCAGTCCCTGTCGCTGAAAAACAGCCCCACAGCATGAGGCTGCTACCAGCACACTTTACTTTTGTGATGGTACTCTGCAGGTGATGAGCAGAGCTGGTTTCCTTCAAACATGATGCTTAGAATTGAGGTTCATCAGACCAGAGAATCTTGTTTCTCACAGTCTGAGGGTCCTTTAGGTGTTTTTTTGTAAATTCTAAGTGTGTTTTCATGTGTCTTCACTGAGGAGAGGATTGAGTCTTGCCACACCGGCATAAAGCCCAGATCGGTGGAGTGTTGCAGTGATGTTTGTCCTTCTGTAGGTTTCTCCTGTCTCCACATATGATCATGGAGCTCAACTAGAGTGAACATCAGGTTCTTGGTCACCACACCAACCAAAGCCCTTCTCCATCAATTGCTCAGTTTGGCCAGAAGGCCAGCTCTAGGAAGAGCCCTGGTCGTTTCAAACTTCTTCCATTAAGGGTAACAGAGACTACATGCTTCTGTGAACCTTCAATGCTGCAGAATTTTTTTCTGAAAATTCCCCAGATGTGTGGCTTGACGCAAACCTGTTTCTGAGCTCTACAGGCAGTTCTTTTGACCTCAGTGCTTGATTTTTGCTCTGATATGCATTATCAGCTGTTAAACCTTTTATTAAGACGTGTGTGCCTCCAAATCATACCCATTCAATTGAATTTGCCAGAGGTTAACTTCACTCGAAGTGTAGTAACATCTACAAGCAATATAAATGCTTCTAAGCTAAATTTCAACGGTCCCAGATAAGGGTATGAATACTTATGAAATGGAATAATTTAAGTTGTTTATTTTTAATAAATTTGCAAAGATGTTAAAAAGCTATTTTTTTCTTTACCATTATGGTGTATGGAGTGTAGATTGATGTGGAAAAAAGTAATATAAACCAGTTTAACATAAGGCAGCAACATAACAAAACGTGAAAAAAATGAAGGTGTATGAATACTTTCACAAGGCACTGTATAGCCTGATAATATCTCATCTGACCGCAGTTCAGTGTTGTTCTACTGAAGCTCCTCGTCACCTGTACCGTTTCAGTGCTCGTTTGACTCGAGCCTGTCACTGAGGCGAAGTGGAGTGCGCGACTGAAAAGTCTTCTGTTTGATGTGATTGTAACGACATTCTGCGTTTAAATAAACACAATTCTTGTCAAGAAAAAAGAGGCAGAACCAGCAGTTGTGAGTGGGGTGGCTCCGCCCCTGCGTTAACTGCATTAAATATTTTTAACGCCGTTAAACTGGAAAAATTAATTGCCTGCGTTAACGTGCTAATTTTGACAGCACTAGTTAAAGTATATAATATACTTGCTTCTCAACTGAAGGGAGATCATTTACTCACTTTCAAGTATGAGTATGAGTTCCTTTCTTCTGTTAAGCACAAAAGAAGATATTTTGAAGAACCAAACAGTTGACGGTAGCTGTTGACTTCCATAGTATGGAAAAAATACTATGTAAGTCAATGGCTACCGTCAACTGTTTGTAAATGAAGACTTTAATTTTTGAGCAAACTATCCCTTAAGTTGTCTTGTTTTAAAGAGAATGTAAACCAAAAATCTGTATGAAAAAAGTAGTATGGAAGTCAGTGTTAAGCACATTCTTTCAAATATCTTCTTCTGTTTTCAGCAGAAGAAAAAAAACTCGAAAGTGACTAAATAATGGCAAAATTGTCATTTTTGTGTGAACAATATGGTTTTTGCAAAATAAGTCAAAAATACTTGTATTGAATAGGATTTTTTTGCAGTGTACAGCCTAATTTTTATTTACATCAATCTAAATAATACTGTTTACTCCAACTAGAGTTTAAAGTGTCCATTTTGGGATGCTAGAAGCGAGACCAGTTTGTAAACTCTTAAATTTGGTGTCTCACCACTCATTTGTTGGGTGACATATTTCACATAAATGACAGAGGACTATCGTACATAACCAGCAAGCATATATGGTAACCCGCAGAAGTGACACATTGGTTTAAACTGCTGTTTTGCAATTTGTGCTCACCTGACACTTATTTTTAACACACGTCCTTCCAGAGTTATCTTTAGGGTTTAAATTGAGTGTGTTTAGCATTAGTTTGTCTGCGTTGGCAGCAGTCCTCTCATTAAGCTGATAGAAGCTCAAAATAGTCTACGCAGACACCTCCCCAGCAGTGCCTTTACACCGAGATAATTATGGCTGTTTTCAGTGGAACATTTGTTTGCAGTTTTTTCCCTGCTTTTATCTGTGGGAAAACGAAGCAAGGCCTCGGGAGATGCCGAGACGTTTATTTCCCTCTGTAGAAAGTTTTTTTCCGGCTCCTGTTCTGAATCTCATCACAGAACAGGACAGATGCGGAGCGGGGAGGGCCGGTGGTGCTCCGTTAACAACCCAAAATCGAATCTGTTGCATAAGTGTGTGGGGTTACGCTAAGTGAATGATGTACGCCGAACTAAAAACAACCAGTAGATATTGCTCACTGGGAATAAACTGCATTACAGCTAGTTTGTCTTCATCCTCCCATTCCATGATTTCAGCTGTCATTTTGCACTTTCTTCTTGTTTCAAGTAACGTATTTACACCTCCCGTTGTAATACATGTGTTCTATAATGCCTTGGAGCACTAAACGCACTTGTGCAATAAATTTGTGATGTTTTATGCATGCGTTTCTTTAAAGCTTCCAATGCAAGCGGTTCCTCGGCGAAGACGTTTAATGTCCTAGATCACGTCTCGTTTCCTCAAGCCTTGTTTTCCATCTTCTTTTTTTTCTGCAGGATGTTTTTTGGAAAGACAAATTGTCAGGTTTTTTTTTTTTTTTTTTTTTTTTTTTTTTTTTTTTTACATATAATTGTTTCTCCTAGCAATGAGATTAAATGGAGAGCATATAGAGATCTAGATTTATCTATTTTTTTTTTTAAAGAATAGATATCAGCAGTGTCTCAAACTCTGCTCAGATTTGCCAAGATACCAAAGTCTAGTATCAAATTTCTCAATATCAACTAATTTCTCACCAGATTTTCCAAAGAACAAATGCTCTTTTTTGGCAGTTTTTCTGTCAAAATAAAAATTTGATGGTTTAATATTTGAAAATGAACAAATTTAGACAACCATAAATATTACTATTTTAATTTTAAATTACTAATGTAAAATTATTATTATTATTAAAATGCTAAATTTATAATACAGTAAAATTTACAATAGTAATATTTCTTATTTTGTTTTTAGTATTTTTAAATTATTATTGTTATTATTATTATTATTACTTTATAGCCATATTGATAAAATCACAACATGCATACAAACTGCAGTTTTTATCAGTTTTTATTGTATGTTGTTGACTATTGCATAATTTCATCATTTTCTCCAGAATTTTAGGAGAAACATATGAGGCAGACTTGACTTAAAGGTGAAGCGTGTCATTTCTGCACTGCTATTTTAACATCAAAACAAAAGCAGAAGCCTTTAGGTCTCCTGAGCGCTGAAAAAGCTATGTCTGAGCAATAACATGTTCCTCGGGGAGTGTTGCGCTATTTCTCTTTATCTGTCCTCTAAATACATGTCTGCACCCCCTTCATGCATCGGCAGGCTTTGAGTTCTCCGGCTTTCTCTCTCTGTCTCATCTCTCTCCTGAACCCTCTCTCCTCCACATTTTAAACCCAATCAACAGCTCTCGCTTCCAGCCTGCTAGCAAGATGTCTGACCTCAGAGAGCGAAAGAGAGAGAGAGGATGAGAGGACAGATGAACAAATGATAAAAATGAGGCAGAGGTTGAGAGTGGTAGACTGATATCAGAATCAGAGAGAGAGAGAGAGAAGAGTGATGGGGGGTTAGGAAAATCAGAGGATGATATGAAGGAGAAACAGGTATAAGAGGACAGAGAAAAACAAGCTGTTAGACTGGAACAAACAAAAGACGACTTATAAAAGACCTTCAAAGTTTTCAAAGACAGAGGACAGGTAAAATGTCCTCTTGACGAACACGTCCTCCTGTTTAATTATCAACATCATTCATTAGGTATAATTTAATAAGAGGCCACGGAGATACATGATTTATCATCAAATATCATTTTAAACATTACACTGTCATAAATGAATAGATAGATGGGTGGATGGATGGATAGTTGAATGGATGGATAGATGAATAAATGTATAGTTGGATGGATAGTCAGATGAATAGATATTTACTGTAGATCATAGATAGCTAGTCGGATGGACAGATAGTTGGATGGATGATAGATAGATGGAAAAATGAATGCATAGTCAGGTGGAAGATAGATAGATCCTAAAGACATTTTTTTTTTCTGAGAAGCAATGTTAAAGAAATTCCTTCCATTTTTTTTTTTTTCCCAAAGCTACAGAAACCCTTCTGAGGGACCTGAATCATTGAGATGTCAGTCCTACAACTCTGTAGTATATAGTATATATATAATATAGCAGCTAATATGTGGCATCTGAAGTGGCAGAGATGTTGTGTTGCTCAGTGTGAGCTGATGTCACGCTCCTCCACTAGATGGCAGACCAGTGTCATGAGCCTTTGCTTATGGAGCAATTCAAATATCATCTGCTGAAAAAGGCCATATACCATCACACTCCTATAAAAGGCAGTCATATTGTCTGTATTACAGTGTACAGAGATATTGGAATTTTTTTTTTTAGTAAAAAGATGCTGTGGTGCCTTTCTGATGATACAGAATATAATAGACCATCTTTCTCATGAAAAAGTGGTAAAGCAGAATGTGTAGCCCGCAGACATATCTTGAGCGTCGAGGTGATGTATAAAAGATTTGAAGAGCCTCTTTTATGTGTTCTGTGTGTCTAAAGCTAGAACGAGAACTGAAATAAGAGACAGCAGACATTGTAAATCAAAACTCAATGGAAATCGTCAACACGTTTTTGATCATGCAGAGCGCCCTGCACTTTTTGAGGGCACAGGCAGGAGATTGCGGTTTGAAATCAGACAAAAGTCCTTTGATTCCTCGAGACGCAGAGGTCAGCACATCGCAAACAATCCTCCGACAATAGTCTTTTAATGAAGAGTGTTTCCAGCTTTCCGCACAGTTGGTTATAAGATTGGATATCTAATAGTGCCACCCCCACTTTTCCATAACCATAACAATTCTCAACTGTCTTTTTTGAATAATTTCAGGGGTGTAGCATCTCGCTAAAGGCTATTTAATTTCACAGCGTATTCTCTGTTTGAAATTGATTCATGAGAGGACCCGATATGTGCTCGGGAATACAAATGCAGGCTTTTGGCTGCCATCAATAGAGTGCCCGACTAATTTGAGAAAAGCTGTTTCATTAAAACAAGTAATCAGAAAAAATCCCCGCCACTTAATTCTTGGAATCTGCCGAGGCTTGTTGTGGGATTATTAACTAACAGATGAGAATTAAGAGCACCAGGATGCATTAATGGTGTGGTTCGTTATTTTCACAATGTCTTCCACACTATGGAGAATTTGCATTTTGTCCAGATTCAATGTGTGAAAAGTGTCCGTCCAGAGAACCATTTCAATTGCTGTTTTGTTGAGATTCAGTGGTATTTTCAGATATATGTTATGTAGGGATCAACTTATAAAATTCTCTTGGAGGAACAAAAATAGAATCCGTTTTAGATGTACAGAGCTATAAAATGAATGGATAGCTCAGAAAATTAGAAATGTTTGAGTTCATATTGAGATCTCTGAGTTAGGCTATACATTCCTAATTTGCTACTTACTAGTAGATAGTTGTAGTAGTTATGTTGTTAACACTTTAGATTTGGGAACACTTACTATTAACTAGCTGCTTATTAGTATGCATATTACTAGCATACTGGCTGTTTATTATTACTTTTAAAGCACATATTAATGGATGACCATATTCTACATCCCTTAACCCTAAACATACAGTAACTACAGTAAGCAGCAAATTGAGTTTATGGAGGCTGGAGGGTCAAATTCACCTCTAAGAGCAACATATACCAAAGGTAACACCTCTCTTTCAAATCGTAATATCATAACCTTTATTACTTTAGTGTTACATAGCATTGTATTAATGTCTTAGCAAGATTTCCAACAGGCTGCATTAACAGAACTTTAAGAAAAGTCTGTAAAAAACTTGGGTTCAAAGTAATGTTACTGTAGGTAACACTTTATTTTAACGTGTCCTTGTTACACATATGTACTTACTATTATAATAACAGTAAATTAAGTGTAATTGCATGCAAGTAACACTAAGCCAACCCCTAATCCTAACCCTAACCATATAGTAAGTACATGTAGTATTACTCAGTACTTAAATATATAATTACACTGTAACAAGGACACCTTAAAATAAAGTGTAACCTAATGTTAATATGAAGAATTTTATAAACAGACCATGATCTGGCAGAAAATTACCAGTACCTTTTCCAGTTTTTCTATTATTATTATTATTATTTGTTTTTTTTAACCTAACTGTTTTGTCAGCCAAACCCCTTTGATCTAAAATTTACTTGAAGCCCTCCTGAGATTTAAGTTAATATTTCAATAATTTAACAACATATTTACATATTAACAGTTCTCTTCTGTTGGTAATGGAGTATATGTTGAACGTCACCTGACCAAACCAGAAAACAGGTCTCATCGCATCCGCTTGTCAGAGAAAGTGTTAGTAGCAGTATGAACTGATGCTGATATCTATGGACTTCCATTTGAATTAATTTTAATATCAGAAATGTTACCGAGAAGAAGAAAAATTAAAACCTTTTAGATATCAGTCTGCATATGTGATGGACATCGGTTATGATCATCTTTGGTATCTCCTTTGAAGGCATCTTGAGTGTGAGAACTCTATATAAGCACATACAAAAGACGTGAACCAGAAGAAACGCAACCTGTTTTGCAGAATATGGAAGTTTGTTCCACATTTTTTCTTCTATTTTTTTTTTAAATTGCTTTTTTTATTTTTATTTTTTTTACACTTTTATTGTTAATTATAAGCTTTTCTTCAACTCTCAAACCAGTTCCCTCATAAACCCCCAGGGTTTCGCCAACCCCAGTTTGGTAAACCTTGACCTACAACTACAGCGTGAAAAAATTAGTAAATAGCTGTTTGGTTACTGGTTAGCATTAACCAGTAGTACATACGGCCTACACTCTTAAAAATTAGATTCTATATTCAGAGGGGCTATTGCACCAGAGGAACCTTTTCATAGTTTCTAGAACTATTGGCGGAAGTTCCCGCTTTTTGGCCTGTTCGCACCACAGGAACAGGTATTTAGTTCTATGAACTGTGTTTGGGAGAACTAAATTAGCTCCTAAAACAGTTCTATAGGAACTATCAGTGAAGTAAGTGTACGCTGATTGGCCAAACACATACAAAACACCGGCTACCTGGCATTTTTAAAAAGCAGAGTAAAAATATTTACTCCACGAACATGGAAAATAGCGATAATAACGGCATTTAGCTACCCGTTGCCTGCAGTGTTGTGTTCTTTTCTCAGCCTTGATGATATGTAACACTGCAAGTTGTCATAGGAGATTTAAGCCCCGTTTAGACCAAGAACGATAACTATAAAGATAACTATATTAGTTATATGAGTTCCTAGAACTACATGGTGCGAAAGCGCCTTAGTATTCCATGAAGAACCTTGAACTTTCATAGAATCTTTCCATTCCACAAAAGATTCTTAAGAGTAGAAAAAGGTTTTTTAGATTTTTAAAATGTTCACCACCTTAATAAAAAATGTTTTTTTTAAGAACTGTTCACTGAAAGGTTCTCTGGAGAACCGAAAATGGTTCTTCTACAGCATCACAGCGGAAACCTCTATTTTTAAGAGTGTAATGTGACAGTTTTCTGAAAAGAAAACTAGTGTCAGATGCTGAGAACGTATTTTGATGAAGAAGTAAACAGTTGCATGTTGAATGTAAAGACTGTAAATGACATTTCTTGGATCATATCCACTGTGCAGGTGTTCTTTCGTGGAAGTAATTACATTCAATCAAGTCAACGCTCCAAGTTATGGAGAAACACAGACTGTATTCCCACAAGCACACGCTCACTATTAACCCCCTTTTTGCACATATTCACATATTGGCTCACAAAGCCCAGCGATTCAAAAACCACAAAACTCACCTCGTCTTTTTATCGGCTGAAATCCAGTGACATTTGGGGCCGGTGGCCACGTCATTAGCAGATCGACCTCTGTGGGAGCAGGTGGAGGGGGTAGACTGTGGCTCTGAGTCAGTGTCAGGGGCAACACCGTGGGCAGAATTTTAATAAAGCAGCTCGTCCATGTGTCACTGGCGTCCTTCGACGCGTTCTCTCCATCTCACCCGGTGAAAAAAGCGATGACACATAGACCGAGCGTCCGCATGTCCCTGTCTGAGCCCGTCTCTGCCTCCCCTGCCACCCCCGGATGCATACGCTCGTCTGGCAGGGAGCATTTTGTCAATCCTCAGAGAAATCTCGAGGTCTAAAAGCTGGAGCTGTAAGCTAGTCACATCCTGTCTGAGGGCCAGATCCTCAGAGGTTCTTACTCGACTTTTTTCTTTTTTCCAAAGCTCAGTTGCAGTCCAAGCGTAAGTCGCCGTGTTGAATTACAAGTGAGAGGAGACCAGTCAAGTGAGATCTGTCACGTCAAAGCCACTCGATGTGAGTTAATGCTGATTAATGGAGCCCTTCTGCGTGGCGGTTTTGATCCATGAAATGACATGAATGAATGTTTGCTTCACACAGACGCATTGCTTTCACCCGACTGTCATCTGTACTGATTAAAACACTCTGACTGAATGGAATCGTGGCTCATTTCAGCATTGAACGATGTTTTTTCTCAGAAGTTGCTCGCTTCTTTATCAAATCTTGACCACAGTTTTGTCAAAATACTATAATTACTGCAACAAATAATGGTGTTTCCATCACTGTTTATAGACTTTTTTTTTTGCCTCGCAGGTGATCAGATCCTCTAGACTTACACTGAAGCAGGAACTTGAGCTAGATCTAAAGAATTGGATAATATCAATGGTCTGGTAACCAACCAAAACAACCTAGCAGTGGGTTTTGCACTGCTAGGTTGCAGATCAATATCTTGCAGAACTCTTTGTAATTTAGGTGATATTTTTAATGACACTATAGACTTTTCTTGTAACAATACCTAACAAAAAAATACCTAGTAAGTATGATATTTTGGTGAAACTATGATTACGTTGGTAAAAAAAAAAAAAAAAAATGTGCTGTTTTCCAAGTCATCGACTTGAATTAATCAAAATTGATTTTGGCTGGAAATAAAAGGACTGGTTGTGTTCGATTCATAATATCTTTCTTTCTTCATCACATAAAGACAGGGAGCTTTTATAGCAGAAATGCAACAAAATGAAGAGCGTCTTAATTTGTAATTGATGCTTTATCTAGATTTTATAATTTCTGCACTACAACAGAGAAATCACCTTACTGCAAAAAATATTTTTTTGCTGACTGTTTTTGACTTGTTACAAATATCTAAACATTTTTAAATTGAGTCATTTTACTTGAGAAGCAAAATGACATATCAAGTTGTTTTCTGAAAAAAAAAGTATTAAAATTGAGTTTTAAAAAAATAAACTTGTTTCCCCTTTGAATTAAGTTTATGTTTCTTACCCCATTGACAGATTTGTGTGTGTGTGTGTGTGTGTGTGTGTAAGACATTTACTTGAAAAGCAAAATGACATATTTAGTCTTGTTTTTATAAAGGATGTATCAATTTTAAGTGAGTTTTTGTTTTCTTAAAACAAGAAAAATATTCTGCCAGTGGTATGAGAAAAGTAATCTTGTTTTCCCTTTGAATTAAGTTTATTTTTCTGACCCCACTTTTTTCTGTGCTAAGCAAATCTCAGAAAATAAGCCTTTATATCTAAAGCCATTTTACTTCTCACATAAATCTTTCTTGATTTATTGAGAAATATTTAGATATTTAGTATACATAATCTAAATATATACTGGAAAACAAAACAAAAATCATTTTTATTCTTTATCTCTGTTATCCATAAAACTAATTCTACAGTCAAGATTCATAATTAAACCTTCATTATGACCTGTACCAGTTATCATCCACCATTTGTTAATTAACACACCAGCCAACCCAAAAAATCTGGGCTCAAATAAAACCAGAACCTACCAGTGCATCATGGTTCTTTTGTAAATATGATCATTGTTTATAGCTGATGCATGCCAATGTCAAAGTATCCAATTCCAGTTTCTGTTGAGAAATCACTCATTATTTTTAGCTCAGAAATTACATTTCACCTTTAATAACTCTAATACATGGATATGGTAGCATGACGATGGCAGTGTGTATTCTTGTACACCCATAACCCAAGTCAAATAAGGTCTTGTCTTCCCACTTAGGGATGTTATAATTCTCAACACATCCCAAACCCCGGGAGTTCTTTTCCTCTAAAGTTTCACTTTGAATCGTACAGTAAGTTTCTCTGTCGAAAACTTAGTACCTCTCTGACAGACACTGCAGCCCAAAGCTTTATATAGAGCGGAGAGAGAAGAAACATTCTGCTCCACTCCGACTGTCTGGATAACAAAGAGAAATGGCAGACGGTGTCAAACTTCCTCACAGCTGCCACATGATAACTAGTGAGTGAGTGTGTGTGTGTGTGAGTGTGTGTAATGTGTGTTGCCCCGGGTCGCATGTCTCCATGTCTATCACACCAGTAAAGTAGATGTTCTGTTCTGCACCTGATTCCCTCATATAGAGCAAATGAAATCCTGTAAAACCCATTTCGTAGAGGACACACTCTGATAACACAGTAATCATGCATGCTGAGATGCGGCCTGACTGCAGACACATAATTCCAATGTTTTTGTTGTTTCATTTGATAATTTTTAACCTGCGAGCACATTCTATATGTTGTGCGATTCGTCTTAGCTGTCAAAGATCGCCGAAGAAAGCGATGAGACATCTGTCTGGGTTTTGACGTGGAGGAGAAAAGGGGGCGGAAAAGTAGATGGAATCAGAGATATTGGGGGGAAAAGTAGTTCCTTTCCGCGCTCGGTCCATCAGAGAGACAGAAAGAGACAAGGTGAGATAGACGCAATGAATGGACGAGCTGAAAGGGGAGTGAGAACGATAGATACACAGCTTTAAAAGACAGAATGTGTGTGGGAGAGAGATAACATGAGACAGGGATGTCACTGAGATGGAGAGAGGGATAAACGCGAGCGGGGACATATGGAGACCGTTATGCAAGTAAAGACACATATGCACACTTAAAGGAGTAGTTCTCCCGAAAATGAAAATGCTGTTAGGCCTAGACTGGGTTTTACCATAGGTTAGATTATACAGGTACAAATCTGCACAAATTAAAGGTCATCCTTGCCCGTCTGTAGTGTGTGTATGTAATGCATAGATGTATGCAATTTGCATTAAACACAGTTGGCAACACTTCAGATTAGGGAACACATATTCACTATTAACTAAGAGTTTTCCTTCAGTAATCTCCTAATTTGCTGCATATTGATTGTGGTTGTTGTAGTATATGGGGTAGGGTTAAGGGATCTAGAATATGGTCATGCAGAATAAAGCAATAACATGTGCTTTATTAATATAATACACAGCCGATATGCTGGGAATATGCAAGCTAATAAGCAACTAGTTAATAGCGTTCCATAATCTAAAGTGTAACTGAGTAGTTATATTGTATACTTTTAACTTGTGGAGCTTTTTTGGAGCATTGGAGCAAATTCTTCAGAACATCTATAGATACATTTGTGACCTGGACCACAAAACCAGTCATAAGCAGCACGGGTATATTTGTAGAAGTAGCCAAAAATACATTGTATGGGTCAAAATTATCGATTTTTCTTTTATGCCAAAAATCATTATGATATTAGGTAAAGATCATGTTCCATGAAGATATTTTGTAAATTTCCTACTGTAATTATATCAAAACTTAATTTTTGATTAGTATTATGCATTGCTAAGAACTTCATTTGGACAACTTTAAAGGTGATTTTCTTGATTTTTTTGCACCCTCAGATTCCAGATTTTCAAATAGCTGTGTCTCGGACAAATATTGTCCTATCCTAACAATCATACATCAATGGAAAGCTTATTTATTCAGCTTTCAGATGATGTATAAATCTCAATTAAAAAAAAAAAAAAAAAAAAAAAAGATCCTTATGACTGGTTTTGTTGTCCAGGGTCACATTTTATATATATTTATGTACTATTCTTATACTAATTTAATATTAAAAATGGTTCCCCTTTACAATGTTGATATGTAAACATTAGTCATGAAATAACAAACAATATTTATAAACAGTTTTTAGGTTAATGTTAATTTCTACATATACATTTGTAACATTTTAGGTTGTATGGTTGTAGATAATAAACAAATAAAATAATAAAGATTCTTAATGTATTTATTTTAAATAAAAATATATTCAAATATTATTTAAGAAATTAATACACTATTAATAATTAACTTAAATTAACTTATATTTTTTTATTTATAAATACATAAATTATATAAGTAATTAATGAATATTTAAAATTATTACATTTATATTATTTTATTTTATATTAATTATATTATATTATATTATATTTAAATATAAAACTTATAAAGCTTATTAATAGTTAGTAAGGTAGTTGTTTTAAGTTTAGGTATGGGGTAGGATTAAGGGATCTAAAATATGGTCATGTAGAATAAGGCATTAATACGTGCTTTATAAGTCCTAATAAATAGCCAGTATGCTACTACTGTGCATGGTAATAAGCAACTAGTTAATAGTGAGAATTGGTCCTTAAAATAAAGTGTTACCAAAATTATAATTGCATATTTTAAATGATGAAAATACCAAAAAAATGTGCATTGTTAGTTCTCGATGCCTAATGCATAAAGTAATATGAAACATACTCAACTTTACTGTAAAGTATTACCATAAAAACACCAAATTTAGGTTTATGCATCAGTATATATGCATCTTAGACGGTAGACAATGTGAATAATTATTAGCAGAAAGATGAAATGCATGAATTTACATAAAAGCTTTGGGGCTATGTTATAAATTCCAGAAACGTGACCCAGAAAGTGCCTTTGAAAAACAAATAATAACATCCTGAGACTCTGAATATTGTATGAATAATTCCTTTAAAGGAAATGCTGGTATATATAGTCTCACTCCATGCAGGGGATGCAAGGAACTCAACGTGTTTAGAAGGATTTCATCGGTTCTAAATGTCGAATGTGTGATGTGAATGCGATGCAGGTCTTGGTCACTTCAGATAGAGGTGAGGGCCAAACAGACAGCGGGTGAGCAGGGCATCTCGCCACCGGTAATGAAAGCAAAGGATTCTGGGATGGATTGTGCACCGAGGGGTAGAAAGAGAAAGATGGGGAGATATGTTATGATTGACAGCGAGGGAGAGAGAGAGAGAGAGGGGGCTTGATTCAGACTGATTCCCGCTGTTCTGCCCGTCTGCACGTCATATGTGCACGTGTTGAGGGGGATGTTGAATTCATTCACCCGGCGCTCACTTGCGTTCACGTTACTCATCGGCAGTGTGTGTGTGTGTAGAGTGCGGGGGCTCCCATGTTCAAACAGGAGATTGTCTCCCACTGTTCTCTTTCCATTAAAAACCAACTCCCACTGCTCAACGAGTGTCATGCGCATTCGACCGAGGACGTCCAAGCGCGCTGTGTCTCTAGACCGCGAGAGTTTGACTCGTTTTAGAAAAGCGGGCAGACTGCCACCCTATGTGTGAATCTACTCTCTTGTAGTTGTTTAGTAATCAGCATAAAGTCTGTTCCTCATTGCAGTTTATTTAGAAGAACAGACCGTCTGTCTGATGTATAACGTGACCAAATATTGGTTTGTTTATTACTGGTTAGGGGTTGAAGTGCATTTTATCACAATAACACACTAGCCTGGTGGATTTGAAATATTGCATAACAGTTTTCGCAAACATGCCACAGAAAAAAAAAAATAGTGGAAAATTTGTGTAGACTTTGTGATCAAAGTTTCTGTCTGTTCAAAATTAATGAGTACTTTAAAGCAAGTCAGTTCACTTGGTGACCATATTATTAACACCCCCGGCAGCTATTTCAACCTTATATAAGAACATCTTCTGTCTAGAATGGGTAAAGACTTGACTTTTTGTCGAAATTCTGTTTTAATAATGTAAGAAATAAATTTGACAGTAAGGATGTCATGAATTGTCTTTGATGTCTTTTTTGATCACCAATGCTGCCTTTGTTTTATCAAAAATGCAGTAAAACCAATAATATTGTGAAATATTATTACAGTTTAAAATAACTTTTTTCTGTTTGAATAGATATCTAAAGTGTAACATGATCCTTTAGAAACCATTCTCAAGAAATATATCTTATGTTGAGAGCAGTTGTGCTGCTTAATATTTTTGTGAAAACCGAATCTTTGTTGAAGATCAAAAGAACAGCATTTATTTGAAATAGCAATAATTTGTAACATTATAAATGTCTGTACTGTTACATAGTTATTTTTGCTGGAAATATACAGTATATTAAACAATGTGAATTAAACACTATATTTTATTTGATTAATTAGTGTGGCAAGTTGTTTTGCAGTCATAAGACACTATAATTTTCTTTGTACTGTGCCTAAGAAATAAACTCTTAAAAACAAGTTCTTCCTCATTTTGACTTGTTTATGCATTGCACTCTGTGTTTGTGCATGAAATCATGTTCCTTCGATACTGTCGGATTAATAATGTGGTACTGTCATGAACGCGTGTCAAAGACTGACATGGAAGAGAAGAAATTATTGAATAAAATCGTTATTTTTGTTTTCTTTGCACACAAAAAGTGTAGCTTCATAACATTACGGTTGAACCACAGATGTCACATGGACTATTTTAACGATGTCCTTACTACCTTTCTGGGCCTTGAACGTGTCAGTTGCGTTGCTGTCTATGCAGGGTCAGAAAGCTCTCGGAAATATCTTCATCTCAAAAATATCTTCATTTGTGCTCTGAAGATGAATGAAGATCTTACAGGTTTGGAACGACATGAGGGTGAGAAATTAATGACAGAATTTTCATTTTTGGGTGAACTATCCCTTTAAGTTGTTTTGTATCCTACTGTCACAAACATGTAACCAGTCACATGACATCAACTTGTGGGTGGAACTTTTCATATTAACATTAGCAAAGTGTTTCAATCTAAGGACGTTGATTTTTAGTAGGTAGCTTTCTGAGATGGCCAACAGAAACATTTGTAATGCATTAGTAGATGTTTGATAATGAAGTCAAGCCAAAAGCTACTGATATCAATTACTATTACATGTCTGAAAATGTAGAAAGCAATACATAAAATGCATTACCATTCTGATACATTGACTTGTATGCGACCTTGTATGATTCACTCTTCCTCAAAATCAGTATCTGTTTCAAACATACATGGATGGACTGATCTAATATTGCCACTTGTTTACTATTTCAGCGTTTACTACCACTTCAAATGAGTGAAAGTGGAGCAGGTTTGAGTGGAGGCAGAAACTAATTTGCATATTCATATTTCCACATATACTAAATCAGATAAGGATGTAGAGTTACATTCAAGCCATTATCAAAGATGAGTTTTCAGTGACTAACATTAGTAACTTTGAGGGACTCTGAGGTGAAAAACTCACTAAGCAGCAGTTTTTTTTTTGCAAGTGTACCATGGTATAAACCGCAACGCAACTCACTTGTCTCAAACAAGTGGCAAAAAACCACCCAATGAGACAGAAACTGTCAATTTCGGTCAGCACTTGCTATTTTTCTGTGACCAGGTGGATGGGAAATAGACGTGTGGTTCTTGGACATCTCGAATCTGGCTTGCCCTTCGAGACAGATTTTTGTTTTTGGAAACGGCGTGTGAAATGACGCGTGCGTGTCGGCACTTTACAGTATATGATGTCCTTTTGAAGTGCGTAGGCTAGTGTATATTCTGCCGCAGGCTTACCCACGCTGCCTCCTGTGTGTCATCAGTGAATGAAAGGCCCTCGTCTCATTGGAAGCATGTGAGGGAAGAGCGCGTCAGATCTCCAGCAAGCTCTGGCATCAATTATACAACTGACACCAGCGTGAAGCATCTCTCCCCATAGCACATGTCGCTTACGAGACCAAAATGAGTCATCCATCTTAATTAACAAATTAATGGTACGGCGTCAGGAGCAACTGTCACGCTTGTTTACGCGCCATCTTGCCCTGCTGAGTTTCGCCTTTGTGTCAAAGCAAACACACGATATTGCCGACTCAGATCTACTGTCACCCAATTAGCTTTGAATGATCGTAGCGGGAAAAATGTAACGGCGGCAAATGCTCCTGGGATGAGTCGAACAAAGAAGTGTCTCTCTCTCTCTCTCCCTCACGCGCTCTCGTTCGGTCCCTCTCTTGTTTTCTCTTCAAGGGTCCCCTCAGGGTTCCCACGTTGCTTTTCAAATGAATAGCCTGCCCCGATAAGGACTATTTGTTTGTTTGCTGCAGTTTCCTAATGTGCGCCTGTCTATTCAATATCCATTAGGGGCCGGCGTGAGGCGCTTGGCATCCAAATGCAAAGTGACAAAAACACCTTGATGTGGAGTTTGTTTTCTCTCTCCCGGCCGTCGCTTCCTTTTGTTTAGGATGGAGACAAGCGTCCGTCTTTGTTAAGGCGGCTAATTGCTTCTCTGGTGGCGCGGCTGTAGCTTTGGCTGTCTGGCGGCTGATAAAGTATTGATTGTCTGTCTATGAGGAGGAGAAGAGTGTGGAAGAGGTTAGAAGGGGATAGAAAAGGAATTAGGTTCTTTGCACCTGCTTCTACCTGTGGCACAAAAGCGACCCGAGTTCAGTCGAGAAAGGACAAAAACGCTGACCATTAGCTAGCTCACAGGCTGTAGTTTTATAACAATGGCATCTTACGAAAGCGATGTGCTCCACCACAGCCGTAGAAAGAGTTGCATTGTGTCTGGAGAGGAAATTAAACGCTAATAAGCTTCTCAAGCTTCAAACTTTCGCCTTCGCATCGGCTGCTGAAATTGCATTGGCTGTAGAGATAATGCCTTTTGACCTGAAAGAGCGATTGATTTCAGATTCACCTGAGAAAGCATAGAGAAGACACGTCAAAACAGTTAATGAGGTGGTTATTTTAGATTTGTGCAAAAAAAGGCTGCTTACATCAGAACTACACAGCTAGTTTTTCTTCTTTTTAATGATTCTGTCAAACTGATTCACAGTGATTTTGTTTGAGAGTGAAACTGAGGTGGGTGGCATGAATCATAAGCCATTAACCAAATATTTACAACAATTTGTAAATCTTATTTTGATATGTAGCATTATTTAAGACTTTTTTTTTTATTTTTTTGAAGAAAATATGAGTGGTGCTTGCTTGGAACAATGATTGCTGAGGAAATAATAATGATAATAATAATGATGGTAATAATAATAATAATAATAATAATATATACGTACACACACACAGCTCCATTCCAATGTCTGTTGAATTCCAACACAGACACACCTCATTCTGCTAAAAGGAATCATTCACCCAAAAATGAATATTTACTCACCCTCATGTCGTTCCAAACCTGTATAAATTTCTTTCTGATGTTGAACACAAAATAAGATATTTTGAAGAATTTTGAAGAACCAAACAGTTGTTGGTCCCCATTGACTTCCATAGTAGGGAAAGAAATACTATGGAAGTCAATTGGGACCATCAACTGTTTGATTATCAGCATTCTTCAAAATATCTACTTTTATGTTAGAAAGAAACTTATACAGGTTTGGAACGACATGAGGGTGAGTAAATAATGACAAAATTTATTTTCATTTTTGGGTGAATTATCACTTTTTAATCAAGTACTAATTAGGTGATCACCTAAACCAAATCTTATTTAATGCAGAAAAATATATGAAAACCACTTCTGTGGTTATCACTATCCTTTTGCAATAGGACCAGCTGGATGGCAAAAGAGTACTAGTAGTATCTCAAAAGTAATTGGGATCAAAGAAGGTCTCAATTCTGGCTTTACTGGCAGAGGGATACAGTGAGCGTCAGGTTGCTTCTATCCTTAAAATTTTTAAAAGACAATGGTTCATAAGAACAAGGTCAAGTTGCAGACATTGGGGACAACAAAGCTACAGACCGGCAGATGGTGAAAACGTCTCTCCATTGACAGGGATGACCACCAACTCATTCGAATATCACTCAACATGACTTCCAAGTGACCTACAAAAAGAATGGCAAACGGCAGCTGAGGTGAAATGTGCGGTGAGGACGTTTTGGGCAAAGCTAGAAAAAAAGCCCTTCAACAGTGAGAAGAAAAGAAGAGCCAGGTTGAGGTTTGCAAAAGACCATAAGGATTGGACCTTCTCTGAGTCCAATTTTCAGCTTTGCTCAACACCTGGTTGTCTAATGGATAGACGGAGATCTGGAGTGGCCTACAAGTCATCCACTGTAAAATTTGGGGGAGGGAGGATCAGTGATGATCTGGGGGTGGTTCAGCAAGGCAGGAATCAGGCACATACAAGGTTGTCCTGGAAGAAATCTTGTTTGCATCTTCACTGATAATGTTCCCCTAACTCTGAGGATTGGAGTTTCCAGCAGGACAATGATCCATGTCACATAGCCAGGTCTGTCAAGGTGTAAATGGAGGATCACCAGATCAAGACCCTGTCATGGTCAGCCCAAACGCCAGACCTGAACCCCATTGAAAACCTCTGGAATGTGATCAAGAGCATGAAAGCTGTAATTGAAAATCAGGGTTATTCCATGAAATACTAATTTCTGAACTCTTCCTAAGTTAAAACATTAGTATTGTGTTGTTTAAAAATGACTATAAACTTGTTTTCTTGGCATTATTTGAGGTCTGAAAACACTGCATCTTTTTGACCATCTTCTGCAAATAAATGCTTTAAATGACAGTATGTTTATTTAAAATGTAGGAGAAATGTTGTTAGCAGTTAATAGAATCAAACAAAAATGTTCATTTTACTCAAACACATAATTAGAAATAGTAAAACCACAGAAACTGATCATTTGCATTGGTCTCTTAATTTTTGTATATATATATATATATATATATATATATATATATATATATATATATATATATAAATGAATAACAACAGCTGAATAACAACATCCTAAAACCTCATAATTTAAAGTATAAAAATTATCAAACTCTTTTAAAAAACCATTATTATTTATTACAAAATCTTGTTGCAAATAAACCTTTACTTAGAATTGCAAGTTTATTTTGCTTAATTTTTATAAATTTGTAGTTCCATAAGTGAGTTAGTTGTAGAATCAGTAACTGCTGTCATTTAGTGTTTTTTATTTATTTATTTTTTATTTTTTCTCTTCAGTAAAGGACTTGTCAGACTGAATCAAAGCAACTAATTAAATAAGGCTTTTGGTTTATAAGAATAATTTCTGGAAAGTTTTCTTTCCATTATTTCACAGTATGGTCTTTTTATCTCACCAATTTGGACTCCAAGCTCTCAACTTGGGTAAAATTTAATTTAATTTGTCTGTGATGCTGTAATTTTGGCACTCATGCTCAAAATCACTGAAGGAAATAGTGCTCTGTGCCATTGCATGGTTGTTTCAGCTGCTTTATTTTCCCTGTTTGGCTAATTTATGATTTTATTTGTAAAGTGAATCACTGCTTTCAACTGTACTTGTTTTATCTTCTGACCTTCATATTAACAGGAATGGCAAGGAAATGCTGAATTAGATTACTTGGCACTCAAAATAAGGAGTAAGACTCATAAACAAAGATAGCAGCATAACATGTTTTCAACCCCCTTTTTGTAAGCAAGCAAAAGTAGTTCTAGTTTTAGCAAAAGCTTCACATAAAATCAGAAAAGGCAGCATGAGACTTCTAAGAGCACTGTTGAGTGATGAATTGGTTTTTTGAACTGATTCATTGAGACAAACGAAGCACTTCACTAAAATGCACTGGACTTCCCAGTGCTGATGTCAAACAGCAGTGACATGATTAAAATCTAGTTTGGACCGGCAGCCTTTTAGCCTGTGTGCTTCACTGCAGCCCATTTGCTTCATCTCCACTTCGTTAGATCTGTAGATGGCCCCAGACCCCAAAATATCGGCCTGGGAGAGGAAAGGAAAAGAGAACGCGTTGGAGACACTACATTTTTACATTCTGTGAAGAAAATGTGAATGGCGCTTGCCCATGCAAAACTAGTCACCATGACTCTATGGGGAATTGTAGGTGGTTGTCAGCACGTAACTATATTGTTTGCAAAGGTTTTTATTTTACTGTGTTTCTAAGTGTTCTGAGTGTTTTTAGCATGTTTCTGTGTGATTGCTAAGGTGTTCTGCTAAGTGTTTTTTGCAGTATGTTTGCCGTCAAGTCTGAGAGGACGCTAACAGTAACCGCTTGATGTACTGTTAAAACAATGTGACAAGAATAGTCGCAAGCTCGACCCAAATGTTTAATGTCATGATTGTTACCATCTATTTGCATTAGTTTAGATCCAGCTGGTAACTTTTATGCATTCATTAGCCAGAGAAGTTGCATATTTAAAGCTGGTGACATCTTGAAAGAAAACTGATTTGTTAATGCAGCTTACAGAAAAATATAAACAAATCCAAACGTCAAACATAAAACTTTGCATGCCGCTTTGTTCATTCTTGAAATTAACTTTTGCCTGTTTGGTCATTTTAAGTTCAAATTCACACCATTAAGTATGGCTTTTTCCTCAATAAACTCCTAATTCGCTGACTATTAATAGTTAGTAAGGTAGTTGTTAAGTTTAGATATTGGGTAGGATTAGGGATGTAGAATGTACATGCAGAATATTGCTTTATAAGTACTAATAAACAGCCAATATGTTAATAATAGGCATGCTAATAAGCAACTTGTTAATAGTGAGAATTGGTCCCTATGTTACCTTGGGAATAAATAAACTGTTTTAGTCCGTTGCTTTAATTGAAGGCGACACATGCGGTGTACTATACTTTGCGAGTTGTCCTAGCCGCGATGTGACGAGGGTTGCAAAAAGGCAGAAAATTTCTGAAACTTTCCATAAATTTTGGAAACTTTCAGAAAATGTTGTGAATTTTCGTAAACTTTTGGAACATTTACGAAAATTTTCTGCCCCTTTGCAACCCTAGACGTGATGCGGCGCTGCACTTGTCGTCCAGTGTGCGACCATCAAAAGTCTTTGAAAACAGAAGCAAATAAAGTTTGAGAATATACATACAGTATATAAAATTATATATATAATTTCAATGCTATGGCCTTTGAAGATATTTAAAATGGTGTCAGGGTGTCAATGTCAATGATTAATTTATAATTAATATTAATATTTTTATTCCATTCCAAAAAAATATGGAACATTTTCATGATTCAGTACAGGTTTTTTCTTTAATAAAGTTCAGGACTATTTCATTCAGTATCTATTTTAACTCTTTCCCCACTAAGTTTTTTTTTTTTTTTTTTTTTAAGTTGCCAGCCACCGCCAGCATTTTTGATCATTTCTCACCATCCGCGCACAGACCCCTCTCAGGCGACGTGATTGCAATGATGGCTTTTTGTTTTGTTTATGCGTTGGTGTTCAGGTCAGTCAGAGTTAGTGTTTGTGAGGCTGACATTAGCGATGAGAAGGACCACTCACCAAGAGAACCGATTGTTTGTTTGAGATCAGTAGCGGTCAGTGGCATTTGTCTAAGCTGTGAGTCAAGGAACAGCATGACGTTGGTGTTGCCACGGGGATGAAATGACCTTACAGAGCCCATAGATCAAGAGTAATAGGAGATCCTGGTGTCAGTAGAACATTATAAACTTCCTAAAAGAGCAACTTGTTTCAGCTCAAACGTCACTGCACGGCTTTATTAGTGTGGCCGAGAACTGCAGAAACCTGCAAGGTGAGTCAAGAAACAGGTGTCAGGGTTTAACATTTAGGTGTGGGAGAGTTTTGGGCTTCACATGCCACTTCATGCTACATCCAGTAATCATATATATTGAACATTTTCTATACATTTTGCTACATGGATTTAACAATTGTGCTGTTTCAAAGGAAATGCTGGCTAATATAGACAATATACTGTATACAGGTTATAGACAATAACATAGCTTTTGTTGAAAATTATTGTAAAATCATTATATATAAAAGCAATGTTTTCTAATATTTGTATTAATTTTTAAGTTATATAGAGAGTTAGCGCGTCTGTCAAAAACATTAGAAACATTGGAATATTAGAGCTACAAATATCAACATATTATATCCTGTATCCATAACACACTCATGGGCATCAATCACTTCACTGAAAACTTGCCAGCTAAGAAATTATAAATTATTACCTTACAATCCATCTGTTTTTCAAATCAACATCATTTGAATATCATAACATTGATGTCTGTCAAAAAATAACGTGCACAATACACAGTAGTATTCACAAGAAGCAGAGGTCCAGTGAGTACAAGCATTTCCTAGAAAACCCACACTGCCGGAGGTTTTGACTACATCACTGCTTTCAGAGAAGAAGGAGAAAATGGCGATCTGGGCAACTTTAACATGCTGTCTGTCAGAAACGATAATGTACCTAGTACTTGACACACGTCAGTAGAAATTTGTTCTTCACTTTTCACAAACTGAATCGGAATGATCAGAGAACTATGTGAAATATTACACTGCATGTTATGTGTGTATATATATATATATATATATATATTAATGCTATAAAAATTAGCACGTTAACGCAGGCAATTAATTAAAAAAAATTTCACCCCTCTCACAACTGCTGCTTCTATCTCTTTTTTCTTGACAAGAATTGCTTGCATTTATTTTGGCGCAGAACGTCTTTATGACCACATCAAACCTGAAACTTTTCAGATGCGCACTCCACTTCATACAGGTACGTGGTCAAAAAAGTTTTTAAGTTCACTTAAATTAGAAGTTTTTTTTTTTTTTAAGTCTAATAAATGTTAAAATTGATAGCTCTCAATTATACTGTACTGTTGAATGGCTATAGTCATTGGTTAAATATTAGGAAAAAAAGAACAATTTCCTAGAGACATCAGTATTATTGGTATCAGTGATTTTCACCTTCAGTCATAAAAAAGATGTCATTGAACAAATATGAAAAATATACTGTCTTTATGTTGTTTTTACATTAATTTGAAGATTGAATGTGAAAATATTGCAATATGAAAGTATATTTAAAAACTTTAATGTTAGGTGGGATTAATCGTGATTAATCGCGATTATTTTCAGAATTTTTTTTTTGATTAATTAGTCAATTTTTTGAATCGATATCTATCTATCTATCTATCTATCTATCTATCTATCTATCTATCTATCTATACACACACACACACTGTATATATTCGGAATCCTAACTAGTTCTAACTCAAATTTTCTATATACTTTTAATATTATAAAACCATGTACTGTGTATTTATTTTTAATCATGAAAATATGTTAACTAATAGCTTCACATATATACTTTACATATCACCAAAGCTACAAATTTTGCATTTAATTTCTTTGTTTTCAGGTAGCTTGCTTGTTACCAGCTTAGCTTTGCTTAGCATTGCACTAACTGTTAAAGAAAAGCTCTTTTGATTATCGACAAATACATATAACAATACCGACTATGTTTTTGATCAGGCGCTGAAAATTTTGTGATTCTCTACTGATAGAGGCACAGTTTTGTTTCTCCTTGTTAAACTGCTGCTTTTAAACTTGTTTGTGAAATGTGATTGTTATTCATGTAAACAACCAAATTCAGAACAGCCTGAAGCAAACAGAAGAGCAGGCATGGCATGTACATGGCCATAAAGATGAAAACTGGACTGATGTTCTTCCATTGCATTATGTAATCCTTAGCTTTTTAAATGAACGAGACTGGGTGATGAGCTTATGCATGTAAAGCTTTGATGGCATGTGTGTATATATATATATATATATATATATATATATATAGTACCACCTGATCTTTCAATTTCAGCGTTTCTATATAACGCTCTCTCTAATGTGCACACATTCCCACACACCCCCAAAAGTAACGTCCCCAGTTAGAATCCCATCAGAGAAACAGGTCAAGAAGGTCAATATTTACAGCGTCAAGCCCAGATTGCAATTACCTTCACGGAGGCCAGGCGGCGAGGAGAGAGGAGGCGGCCGCGGAGCAGTTTAGGATGAGCCGTGATGCGATGCCCCCCCCCCCCCCCCCCCCCCCAACCCCCCAACCCCCCCAGATTCCTTCTCCTCTGATTGCACTGCACCCCAGCCTCCAGTGTGGCTAACACTTGTAGAAATTACCTGACAGAACCAATTTAATGTTATTACCCAGCCACGTGCATCCAGCTGTCTCGAAGAGAGGCGTTCATCGAGATATTGGAGCAGAGCCTCCCCCTCCCCACCCTCCCCAATTTATTTCTCACAAATGAAAATGAATTATGCATTTTCCAGTGTCACTTTCGCACATAAACGCCGAGAACACATTCAGCTGCTTCTATTACTTGCAAAGGCAATATGAGGCAGATACTTGTTGAGATGACGCTGTTTAAAACTATAAACTTGCCAACAAGTTTGGTGAGCAAAGGGCTAAGGTCATTTTTCACAGGTTTTGCGTTGGACTATACATGGTATGGTTTAATTGACCTTTACATATATGGATTTGGCAGATGCTTTTATCTAATGCCTTGCAAACTCAATAATTGGAAAATCTGTGATATATTGATACCGTTTGAACTACAAATTGTACTGCTGAAATAATAGAGTTCAAATAGCAAAGCATAGTGTTTGCAACATCAAGCCATAAGGGTTTAATTCCAAGAGAATTTGTGTGAAATGATAAAATGTGTAGCTTGAATGCAACACTTTAAGTTGTCTTGCTGTCAAATAAAGATAAATGTTAAAAACTATAATAAATTATTACAAAATAAATATTCCAAGAGGTATTTATAATATTTATATCTTTAAACATATATAATTATGAAAAAATACATTTTAAATACAATTAAAAATAAAATATGAACAAATGATAACACTGATATAGAAATATTATAAACGTAATATATAGAAAGTGTTTATAAATAGTATATTGTGTGTGTGTGTGTAATACATAAAATATCTAAATATTAGATACAAATGTAATATATGACAAAATAAATATTAAAGAAAATTAAAATATAAAATGTAATTTATTAAAATTGTATATCAATATATTGTTTCTTAAATATACAAAATTGTGTTGTTAAACATTTTCTGTTTTGTTCATTAATGCTATTTTGCTATCAAATATAGATGAATATTAAAAACTATAATAAATGTTTACAAAATAAATATTGCAAGATATAATTATATTTATAATTGTAAACACACACACATATATATATGTAATTATGAAAAAATACATTTTAAATACAATTAAATTATAAACAAATGATAACGTAATTATAGAACTATTATAAATGTAATATATAAAAAGGTATATAAATACCATATTGTGTCTGTGTGTATATATATATATATATATATATATATATATATATATATATATATATATATATATATATATATATATATATATATATAATACATAAAATATTTAAATATTAGATACAAATGTAATATAGGACAAGATTAATATTAAATAAAATTAAAATATAAAATGTAATATATAAAAAGTGCATATAAATATCATATTTGTTACTTAAATATATAAAATTGTGAAAAATGCTCTGTTTAGTATATTTGACATGATCACGCAACAACTAAAAATCTGAAAGACTGGGTCTTATTGTTGAGTGCTGGTTATGCTGTACAGACTGGGACAGTCACATGCTTGTTATAGGTGCAAGTACATCTGCATGTTTATATTGGCAAATGTGTATGTGGATTTTAAATATTACAGCAGCAATTAACATGCACACATAAGCCACATAAACAGTGCAAAGTTTAAGAAGTGACAAATGCATTTAAAAGCAGGAGTGATTCTGCATAAATTATTGTTTTTAGTATTTTAAGTACTTGCATTGCATTTGCATTGCATCAGTGCATGCACTCCCTGGGAATCGAACCCATAAGCCTACTGTTGCGAATACCTGCTGTTGATCTACATGTTATTGGCTGCATTTTCTTCAGGTTTGTTATTAAAATCACCTTCCAGAAAACAGCAAAGGTGTATGAACTCAAAATTGGCTGCATTATTGTCTCCACATTTCCAGTTATCTCACACGTCGCTCATTAGAAATGGCAGAGCTTCATCGCCCTCATCAATACGAGCCTGATATTCTCGCATGAATGCGTTATATCTATAACCGTTGTCTCCCCTTGTTGCAAACGGCCGTCCTTCCTGTGTGTGACAAGGTCGCCTCACATCTGCCAACTTAAGAATTCTCCTCACATTCTCGCTAATCCTTAGCATTTGAGCTTGCAATACAAACAAATTTAACTCCGCCTGTAAGACAGACTTTTGTAATACCCAGCGGAGTGTTTAGTATTCTAGCCATCATCCATCACTGCATCCCTATTCCCTGCGCTGTCCTTTCTGTACAATACTGTAAGGAAGCGGGAAAGGCTAGCATGCTAACCATACCCATGAACAGAGAAAAATAAGTTGGCCTTTCTTTTCCAGACGCTGATTCGTGATGCTTGGAAAGCTATTATCTCCTGCTAAGCTGCATGGGACGCCTGCGAACCATCGTGATGGTGATAAGAGGAGCGTGAGATGGGTCCTGTGTGTGCTCTGGCAGTAAGTAGCTATTAGGGCGATGACATTTTAGTGGGGTCTTATTGACCGTGACATGCACATGGATGAGTTTGGCTAATGGGTGTCAGGCCCACGTTTTGGCACCCCACACCCAGAGGGCTGTCTAACAAAAATAATAGCCCATAATAGCCTGCTAAATCATCTCATATTCCATCGCTCTTTATTTTCAGCTCGGGACATAACTCATATTTGGATTGGAAAGTACATCAGAAAACAAGATGCTCCGGTTGCCCTCAACAGAGCCTGTGCGTTTCTCTCGGGTCATCAGTGCATGTTGTTGGCAGGATTTAAGAGTTGTACATACATAACTAGACACAGTTCAGAACTGTAACTTGTATGTTTTGTATTCTAAACTTTCTACGCTTTCACTGTTTGAACAAAATGAAAGTAATGCACAGCGTAAAAATGAAAATGGTGCTGGTCCCTTTAAGAACGAGAGCTCCGTCAAGAGCGCTTCTTCATTACACAAGCAGACTAGCTAACGTTACCTGAACTTTGCATGCCGTAGTTCACACAGGACTGGCGGAAAATGTGCATTGATACATCTTTATTATATACGTTACATGGTTTATTTTAATATGTGAACTGCCTTTGTAGTGTTAAGGGAAAGCACCTCCGTAGCGCGTGCTATCGGAAGACAGTCTTTTCTAATAGCCACAACAAATCGCTATTTTTCTGCACTAAACAGGCAAATTTTGCCAAGATATTTTTCAGAGATTATAGACAAGATGTTATAGAATGATAATTTAATGAAAACCCAATTTTTACAAAAAAAATGACATTCAACCTATTTTTTGAATTTCCTGAAAACGTCCCAGCGCGACATCCGACGGGTTTCTAGATTGCATCACGTATAGATTTTAATTTTTGTATTTTAATAGTTATATTTTAATTTTAATATTCTAATTCTTTAATACTTAAATAATTTTTATCTAGTCGATAGTGGCAAATTTCATAAAGTAAATTCTTTCATTAATGTTTAATATTTCTAGTTTAATATTATATATATTAGAGATCTAATCAATTATAGATAGATTTAATAAATACATGAATGTTTTTAATCTTTTATATTATATAATATTATATTTTTGTTAAATTTTTTTAAAATGTTTTCTTAATTATCATGTAATCATTAACTTATGTAGACCAGGGTGGAAGAACAATTCATTTCCCAGAATGCATTACCTGTGTTGAATTTCTTTGAATTGCAATTCAGTAAAATTACTCTCCCTGTCATTCCAACTCAAATTCCAGCTTCCTGTCTGTTGTGGCCAATTCACTTCCAGTCCACGCTCATGAATTGAATTAGAATGGCAATTCTTAAATTCTGAATTTTGCACCACCCTGGAGAGGTGTCATACTGCAGAGGTTCAGGCCAGAGGGATATCACTGACAGGAAAGGCTCGGGCACGGATGCTTCCCCCCGTGTGGCACCGGGAACGGCCTGCCTTGAGTAGTGGCAGTGCCACGGGCTATCGAAGTGTGAAATCGCACGGTGGTTATCCCATTACGCGTCATTTATCAATGCACCGCGCCATCCCTCACTTTTGACAAGTTCCTTAACCGCTGGAAAACAGTCAGGGGGCGCGAGGCGGGGGGAAAGATGGCTCGCGCTGCGGAGGGGGCAGGGGCGAAAGGCTGTTGTGCCGCATCTGGAACGGGATTCTAATAAAGCCAGGCGCTGCCATGGAAACAGGAGGAGAGCCACCCCACATCCTCCGAGCAGGGAGAGACCCCAAGGAGCATCTCTCTCGCGCTCCATCTTCGAGCGTGGCAAATGGCCCAGCGCCTCCGACCCATGCAGAAGCAGGCGCCTTGCCAGCGAAAGGGGGCCAGATAAGGGTGCGTAAAATTAGCTGTGGCTTCCAGAAAAAGAGGGGGAAATGTGCAACCTAGTCCCCCATGAAAGGAATTTCACACAGACGCCTCTATCGCATTTTCCCGCTCCGCGCACCGTGACTGCCAGTCCCGCAGTCAGACGTCCACGGGGCGAAAAAGACGAGTACAAAGGGTCGACCGTGTCTGCTGTGGGTGCAGGAGGCAGCGTGCATTATGGGATTGGGTGGCACTGGTTCCAGCCTCCTTTTCCCAGTTCGCTGCATTAAAAAAACTTGGCACCTGCACCCGCCGGTATCCCTAACGGATTACTGGCCGATTCGCACGGTTAACTTGCGCGCCCAGCTGCATTCGCGCAGCGCATCTTCTAAAGATTTCTCCTCTTCTGTTGCTCGCTGCTGCCTTTCAAGTGACACCAGACTGATGAAAGTGGAAGAAAAAAAGGAGACAGCGGCAGCGGCGGGGAGAGAGAAAAGGAGTTGCGAAATGAAAGAGTTGACTTGTTTCCCTCGAGGGGGGTTTCCCTCAGCCGGCGTGTGAAGTGATGCCCTCAGTGATTCATGGGAAATTTACACATCGAGTGTGAAATGCCCCTTGGCTCGCATTAAAGATTGGGTTTTAATATCTGACTAATACAAAGCCTTAATAAGATTCTTTTTTCTGCCCTCTTTCCTGCTTTCCGTGGGTTTATTAGGGAATTGATGAAAGAAGCAGCTGGCAAATGTCTGGCTTCGTATTTATTCACAAATGGATTTGAAAATTGCCTGTATCCAAATGGCTTCGGAGAGCAAAGCTTAATTCCTCTTCCGAGAAAATGCAGGAATGCGTCCGTACAGCCCTCATCTGACGCAACCGATGGTGTTCTTCAAAAAATAATTGTTTACCTCAGACGGATCCTCTCCTAAAGCCTGATTAAAGCATATTCCGTATATCTCCTTTCATGATGGCTCGTCTTTGTTCTCCAACTTGAAGGTCATTGGAAATCACTTGGGCCTCCGTCCCTCGTTCAGTTTTACAGGTCTCGTTGTTCTAAAAACTTCATGCTTTTTCACTGCGACAAACTTCCTGCCCTGTTTTCGTTCCTCCACGAGCGAGCGGCTCTGGAGACGGTCGGACTGACGGAGGAAGACAGTGGTTGATTAGATCTGCCTCCTGCTGAGCTTTGATAATTCGTGGCGAGGAAAGCACAACAGGAAGTTTTTTAATATTCAAATACATTCTTCCAAATTCTAAAAGCAAAGACGACAGATAATAGTCTGACTTTACTCAGAGCAACGGGGTTCTTTGTAGTCCAGATGTTGCAGAAACTACGATTATCATTACTTTTTGTGCCCCACTTACACCTTAAATAACATTCCTGCATCGTTCATGTAGACATTGCCTTCCTAGCTGTTAAGGATGTTTCTATAGGCACTTTTTGCCCTGTGGATTTCACTCAATCACTAGTTCATGGCATTTGTCTACTAACTATGTTTATAATGATATTATATAATGATAAAATATAATACACACTTTCTGCATCATTTCACACAATTACAGCTTGATGCACATTAAAATATTCTGTTCACTAGTGATGCTATCCTTTTTTCTATGTTTTCTTCACAGTTCATGTCTCTCAAGTTCACCGACAATATTGTCTCCTTGATAACCAGGTAAAGTACACCAAAAACTATTAGTGACTAAATTGTTTATTGTGATTGTGGTGAAAATGACACCACAAATGAGGAGCAAGCATTATATAATATTACAGTACAGAATTCATTTTCATAATGGATTTTCATTTTTAAGATTTTACATAAAAAAAAAAAAATCTGAAGAAAAAAAAAAAAGGAAAAATATGCAATATTTTATGCAACGTTTTGGTCATCTGACCATTACTTGAATCATTGGAACATTGTAATAAATATTAGTATGTAATAAATATATAAATATTGTATATTTTCGCAAACCATAATAGTGCATTGGATTTTTTTTTTTTTTTCAAAAGATTTGACAATTAAATATCAAAAAATAAAGATGAATGCATGTGGCATGGATTTAATGTGACCTTAACATGACAAAGAGAAAGCTGGAATCCCTTATCTTTAATAAAAATCAATTCCTATGACATAAAAGTACCTGTAGTTGATGAAACACCACCAAAATACAAATAGCATTAGCATGCTTGGTAATTCATAGTTTCCTAAAAGTTTATTCAACAAATGACGGATCTAACATGTTCTCAATTCACCATTGTAGGCCCGCTATTGTGAAATCCAGTAACCTTTGCCGAAACACCAGCAGATGCGACCGCCCCACTGAGGTGGGAAACGCCAGAACGTACGACTGCATTCAGATGCGTGGTGAGAAAAATCATAAAGATTAAGTGAGTTAAGATGCTGTTTAAGGCAGTCGGTGGACTTTCATGATCTCTGGCATATATTTGACACGCTCAAAAGCCTCTCACTCGTAGGGGCTCATCATTCCCCCTCACAGCGACTGTGGCATCCAGCAGTAAAGTGGAGATGAAGTGTAGGATTACACTGATGCCTTTCATCAGCACGTAACCTAACAGCAGCCGCATGAAAGGGAATACAAGGTAGAGCACTGGCGTCTGGAGACGCCGCCGGTTGGCTCCGGGTGCGTGGGACGGCTCTGTGATGTGTCCTTCCCAATAATCCTCAACGATAAACTTTGCTGAGGGCTCAGCCGACGGAGGTGGCAGCTCTGAACCTTCCCATTTCTCCCCCCCTCTTTTTTAATTGCTTTTATTACAGAGCCATTGATCAAGACTGTGTTGGCGTGGAAAAAGAAGAAGAGCGATCCTATGGCGGCGCTTTGTTTACCGTGAAGAGTGAGGTGTCGAGTCTTTGTAGGTGCTCTACCTGTCAGCTAATTTCCTTTTCATCAGCGCCGTGATGGCTGTTTGACTGCTTGTACGCGACCCGAAAAGTCAGAGCGGATGACGACTGAGTTCTCAAATTAGTCAGAGGACCGTGTGCCTTCAGCTTTGGATCGACTAACAAGAGTCAGCTGTAAACAGTCGTACTGTCACGGTGTGTGTAGTGTGTGATCACCGGCTGAATCCCGATTTAATTAAATGAGGGTTAGGTGAAGGGTGTCGAAGCGCAGATGGTGTAGGTGTGGGAACTGGAAGTGTGTGCGCGCAGCTTAATCGCTTCCTGTGGGAATCGAGTCGAAGTGATGGCCGCGGTCTCCGAATGACAGTTTTATTGCATTTATAATGTCTGTATACACAGCAGTGCGAGGCGAGAGTCTGTGAAAGAGAGGGAGAGAGGGAGACAAAATCGTTGGCTGTCACTCTCCGATCCCCCTTTTCCCTCCCCGTGCCTCTGGCCCCTCACTTCTGTCAATCATATTTGTGAAAAGGGCACTGGCTCTTAATACGGTGAATGACAATGATTTTTTTTAATAATAATAACCTGGATCCGCCGGAGGAGCAGGCGAGGGCATCCCTTTATATTCTGACATTTAAGATAAGCAAACTTTCTCATAACATCAACACGGATAACAAATACCCTAGAATAGCGCACAGTTGCCCTTTAGTGGGATTTGCACGGCTAAGAGAGTTTGAAGCCATCTAATTATGGCAAGTATAATCATCGTGCTGGTCAAACTTCCTCTCAGACTTCGCTGTGAGTTAGCTTAACTAGCTGGTGAGTCATAGGCATGCAAGGAAACTCACGTGAAAACAGTCTGCACTCTTACAAAAAGGACAAACATTATGGCAACCCATAGGAAAATGTTATTGTCAGAGGTTGCTCTTTAGAGAGTTCTCAGTTATGTGTCATGTAAGCTTGACTGTCCTCAGGAGAAATAAAAACACACAAATGAGTCAATTGTTGACATACTGAGAGAATATAGAGCTATAAAATGAATGTGGATAGCAGCTCTTGGAAGAACTGGGAGAGAATTGTTGGAGTTCGTATTAAAATAGGACATTTGATTGCAAACCTGAGCGCAGTTTAAGAAACTGTTGAGATTTCTTCTACTATGTGTCATCCGTGAGGCGAAACCTCTGAAGAGCAGGCGATTTTTCAGTTTCACTGTTTGCTCTCCTTATTATCTCACTGCTTTGACCCTTTCGCAGGTAGTTTGATTGACAGACGATCTGACCAATCATAACGCTGAATCCACCATTTTCTCCGACAAACAAACCAGACAGGAGAGTAGATTAACGTTGGTGGACTTGAACTTGAAAAATGATGTGTATTGACGTCTTTCCGCAGTTGATACAAGATACCTTCTGATGTTCATTCATGTTTATTTCATGCTATAACTGGTAAAGAGGAAGAGATAATTGGTTCACATGCCACTACAGTGATCTGTCACAACATAAGAGCCACAAAACAGTATTTTTTGTTTGAATTTCTTCAAAAATGACAAAATTTAAAAGCTAAGACTTTGTTTCATACCTAAAGTAACCTGCTCTGTCTTGTCTGTCAGCGCGTTGTTAGTTTCCTCTTTGCTCCACTATGTATTTTTCACTGCGTGAGAACATGATGTGTGGCGTGAGAGTGGCATGGCTTGTTGTACATAGCAACAGTAATGAAGGGGGGGCGGGTCTTTGTGAAGGGTCAAATTAAAATACTAAAGAGATCTCATTGGTGGTTTCTCTTCCCTGTGGGTACTTTTTCATCAAAGATAAATTAAATGACATAAAATTACATATAAATGAAATACAAAAACATTCTGTTAGATTCTTGCCATTGTGCAACATTCAGAATTGAGGTGAGAATGTTTTTAAAATAAAGTTCCTGAATTTGAATATTAATTGAGGTTGGAAGTAGGTTCAAAGAAATTCATTTAAATACAATAAGTATAAAATTTAGATGCCGACCTTTAAAAGATTAAAAAGTCTTTAAGTTTGAAGGTTTTATTAATTTATTGGCTGATTTATGCACCAGGGTAAATATGAACACCTACTTTACCAGAGTTGCGATTCAGTAATTCTAATTTATTTATTTATTTATTTATTTTTGTGGGCTGTGGCCAAATCAAATTCAATGAAATATGGCCAGTAGGGAACCACCTAGTAATCTTAGTAATCCTCTGAATATCCCAGCAACCAAGTGGAATACTCTAACTCACATTTTCTTCAAAAAAAAAAATAAAATAAATAAAATAAAGTAAATGCTTTTACTCTAATTATAGTAATAATAACTGTGCCTATTTTTGGTAAAAATTCTAATCTGTAGTGGTAAATTTTTATAATGAAATCCTCCGAGCTTAAGAACTAGAAAACCTGTTCAAGTACTACAAAACTCTAGAAAACTATGAATCTAGAAAACTATGATGTTGTAGAAAACTAACTTGTTGATGTTGTCTTCCTCTTTCTATATTACAGTCGTTCACATATATAGTAAAGACTGTAGTAAAGTTTTATAAAGGTAAACCTTTAAAATTGAGCTTAAAAACTGCAAAAAAAAATAAATAAAAAAACCTACTCTAGCAACCACCTAACAACACCAGCATTACCGATGATTCTTTTGAACAGGTAAGTACCACTCACATTTTACTGTTGTAACAATAACTGTACCTGTGTGTGATGAAAGCTAGGCTAATGCTAAAGTTTTAGCTTTCTAACATCAAGCTTAAGAACTTCAAAACCTGTTGATGTAATACCAGTCATCTTCCACCTCCTTTTCCCGAATCATTCACAAGGACTGTGGTGAAGAACTAGAGTAGTAATCAACCACCTTTAACTCACCCACAATGTCCTATCATCATGGAGGTCATTTTGAAGAGGCACATTTTCTTCATAATATACGCTACAAGTATTTAGGTTTGCTATAGTAACTATACCTTAGTGTGGAAATAACTATGCAAATACTAAAGAGTTGCCTTTCCAAAATCAAGCTTAAGAGCTACAAAACCTGTTGGTGTAATACACATTGTCTTCTTCATATTCCAGAGCTGTTCACAAGGACTGTACGACTCCGGCCTTGGGTGAAGTGTGTCGGGAGAGAGACTAACAGAATAAAGTGGAACGGCCTCTTGAAGGGCTCGGCTTCTTTTTACAGACAGATGGAGCACAAAGTGAGAGAGAGGACACCTGCTGGTCCACAGCACTGCCCCCCTCCTGCTTCTCCTTTTCTCTACCTCTTTTTCTCACTCCTGCATTAGAATTCAGCATCTCTTCTGCCTCGTCTGAGTGAGTGGGTTACTGAAGCGTGTCACAGTAAGAACCAGTGAATTATAATGAACCGAACGTGTGCGAGAGGGAGAGGAAGAGGGAGGAGATCCGAGAGGATTCCTGTAAGCCAGCTCGCTTCTTGAATCACGGATAGGGAAAGAAAGAAAGTGAGCGAGAGAGAGGACGAACGAGGTTGTCGACTGAATCACCACCACCTCCGCCACTTCACCTCTCCTTTTTCTTGGCACGGGGGAGTGAGTGTGGGACGGGACGCCCCACACGGTTCCCTCTCCCCCATTCCTGTCCTCCACCAGCAGACCCACTTCTCCGAATTAATTCATTCATCTTCTTCTCTCCTTTTGTCATTTTCATGTCAACCTCCCTCTGCTTTATTATTATTATTTTATTTCTCTCCTTCTCTCTCCCCTTGTTCTCTTTTCCGAGCTCTCCCACACATCGCTATCCCACTCGTTTTGTCACAGCCAAGGAAAAGAAAATGATCGGCCGACGAGCCGTGAGAGCAAAAGAGGAACAACGGTATGAGGAGAGCTCTGTCCGGACGTGGAGCTCAAAGCCGCAAGAAGCCGGTCCCCTCCTGATGGATTATCCTGAGCGGAGAACTCGGAACGCCAGAGAGAAAAGAAAAGAGCCGTACTGAAAACCTAAGAGGGGGGGACAATTGTTCTTGTTCTTTTCTAACATTCAGATAGTTCTCAACTCGTTCTGCGTTGTTTAATTCGATCTCTTGTTTCTCGCTCGTGTCTCTGAACCCCCTTCCCACCCTCTCTCGTCTCTGATTTGGGACGTTTTGGCTGCTCATTGTGAAGAATTCTTGGGACTGTGCTCTGAAAAGCACTTTTCAATCTAATTAATTCCTTTCTGAGCCGAGACTCGAAAAGAAGTCTTTTTTCCGTCTTGGTCTCCCTTCTTTTGAGACCTAAATAATTGGAGCCGTGGACTCCACTGTAACCGTGCCACAGGAGCAAGTTGGACCAATCCGGACACAACACCTGGTGCAGTGTTTACCAAAGGAGCCATTTTCCCCCCCTTCTTCCAAATCACTTTATTATCTCTGGGAGGGGGGGCACAACCACCCAAGCCTTGGGCCTTAGTGATCCAGATATGCTGACGAAGAAATTAAGAAAGAGAGACCTCCAATGAGATGAAAGCCAAAGCGAACTCGGTCTTTGAGCCCAGATCCGAGATCTTGATGAACCTGACACAATGAGGGACCGTTCTGATCTTGAGATGCTTGGCAATCTTGGGTATCTGCTCAAAACTAGCTAGAATAGATGAACTATCATCTCCTCCCTCATTTCTTGTCTTAACTCAAGTCAAATTTGAAGGAAAAAAGCAGGTGTACCACGAATTGGCTTTTTGCGCTCAATTCCAAGGCTCTGATGAAACTTGGACAAGACTGGGAATCCTTTCTTGCGCTGTATTGTACTTTTTTCCTTAGCCTATTCTTTGCCTCCGCCCCCCTCTTTCTACATGAAGTCATTCACTGGGGCACTTTCGCTCCCCCCTTCCTCCTTTCGGTAGCTGAAAGCCGTTGATCGCTAATCCACGGCCGTTTCATCAGATTCTCGCGCTGATTTCTACATTGATTGGCCGTCTACTTCAGAACCTCTCTGGCTCCCTCCTCTTGCTCTTTCACTCTCCTTCATCCACTTCTCACTCTCTCATCCCCCTCCCTCCTTCTCTCTCTCTCTCTCTCTCTCGCCCTGCCTCATTGTCTCTGTGTGCGGCAACAGTGCTGCTGGAAGCCAGTCCTTTTCACTGCTCGCCAGACAGAAGAAGGCAGAGGTGAGTCCCGTCAAATGCATCCTGAACGCCGTTGCCCACCCTGTCTTTCACATCGCTCTCTGAATGTGAATGTCCATCATTGTGTTTGTTTACTTATACTCAAAGTCTGTGTTGTCGTCTGACACAAGTGTGATTTTTGTGTTTTTCCTCACTGTTTTGGAGGTGTGTGTGAGTACGCTGGTGTGTGGTGGTTGGGTCCTGGCAGGTGTTTTTGGTGGTCGGATGCAGTTTTGGGCTGGCTACTAGAGCGTGTGTCTGATTGGGATGCGTTGCCGCTCTTGGAGCGTTGCTGTGGTTTCCTTATCTCCAAGTTCAGCGTGCAAAAAGCCTTCAGGCTCCAAAACGCTTTGCAGAATGAAAGAATCACTGACCGGTGCCTCAGCTTTATATGCTTTATGTAGTGCTGCTGTATATGCATCCTTGCATAGCCACAGGCTCAGATTATTAAACACATAGATACATATTATTATGTACTTGAAAACTTTTATTCTCAAAGTCACTCTCAGAAAACATATATTTCACTATGGCAAATTTAGGTGTATCCCCAGGGCTGGACGGAAATAGATCCCAAGCTAAATCAGGACAAGCACCAAGGCTCCATGGAAAAAAGGTGTTACGCACGAACAGGCTTCCGCATAAAAACAGAAACTGAATTAAAATACAGTGTTTTAATGGCGACAAAGAAAAGACAGACCGAAAACAGGCAAAGGTGAATTGAAATGGTACAGGTTTTGTGTGTTTTTACCGTATTTTACAGCCGTCTCTCCATTTGTCCCATAAAAAGCTGTTCCCTCAGTATCACCTCATCCCTAAATCGGATCACCCACATATTGCACCAAGACCCTCATCTCTTATTGGATACTAATATCTGTTATTGTAAATACTTTATATATATATATATATATATATATATATATATATATATATAGTTCAGTGTGTATTGCTTACCGTATGCTACTGTTTTCTGTTTTTGCCATCACATTAAAACGTCTTTGTTCTACAGATTGCTATAGAGACCTTGGTCTAGCATTGTTGCTTTCAAGTTGTTTGGTTTCCACTGGGGTTTCTTGCGGTAGCTTAGACGACTTAAGTTTATCTTCATTTGCTGCATGGGCGCAGATACAAAAGAATGCCATGTTTCCTTATTACTCCTCACAAAATGTCAGCAAATGTAGCTTAAGCTCATATAAGACAACAAGTGGAACCGTAGACGGTCGTGCAGAGTCAAAAGACATCGTAAAGTGGATTTTTCACAGCTAAACAGGATTCCCTCTACATTCAGGGTTTCCCTGCCGCTTCGAGATGGAAAGTATAATGTGTCTGTGTGTGTGTTTGAGCGGAGGGAAGGGGAGGGGAGTTGGACACACATGCTGCGAGAGACGATTGACAGTAGCTAAATTGGTTCAGACACATTACGGTTGGATCTATCCCTTCTATGCAGCGGGGACGGACACCTACAGAGGCTACGATATATGTTGTCGTCTCAAAAGCAGCAGGTCTTCTGAATCCTGTCCTCTCGTATGAATGCCTGTCTACATGAACAAAGGGGTCCAAAAGGTTGAGGGATAGTTGTACGCACCCTACGTGACACAAAATACAATCCAGCAGTAACAATAGACAGCCCGTAGTAAAAAAAGTGATTTCCGTGTTAAAAATACCAAGAGTGGCAGAATGGAAGCGCGGAAACGACAGGGTCTGGCGGTCTCACTGAGATGCCGGTGTCCAGAGATGGCAATTCCTCCACACCTCCGCGCTCAGATACTTAAGATGACACCCCTGACAGCCCCGCTGTCAGTATCAGACTCTGCCGAGAGATTATCATCCGCCTCGAACAATGTCTCCGAGTCCCCTATTGTCCTTTCCACAACTCTCCAGCTGCACTCGTTTGGTTTCCTACACCGGTTTTCCAGGGAACTCAGTGACCCTGAGGACAGGTTTCAAGACGTTGCCCAAGTCCTAGACATGTAAACTTGAATTCAGAGTACATTTGGCTAAATCAGTATGGTTTGCAAGCAATCGCTCTTTTGTGGTTATTTCAATGATATCGGAGGGTAGAAATTGTAATTTGCTGCTACTAAAGTATAAACGATTACTAAAAATGGTTTTAAAATACAATTTTGGTTCAACCATTACGTCATTCTGTAGCCTGTTGCTGTGGGCGTCACCCTTTGAGAAGGGTGGCGTGACTTTTGCCGCCCCTCATCCAATCGCTGTTTACACCTCCTCTGCCCAGCTGCATATTCAGGGCGTGGCACATTCTCTCTGACAGCCGTCATTCTGTCTGTTTTGTCATTCAGCTTTCGAGTTGAAGAAGTTAAAAATACAGTTTGCTAAAAAATGAAAATTTTGTGATCATTTGTGATTCTCAACCGCTTGCGTCGTTCCAATTCTGTATGACACAAAATATCAAATTAGCTTTCAAAATGTGTACTGCAGAAGTCAATATGAAAGTGAGAATTTTCATTTTTGGGTGAACTGGGAGAAATAAATACAAAGTATTTTAGGGACTTGTATTGCATGAGCCAGTCAGTGATTTATCCTGATTTTACATTTACAATACAGTTGTGACACCCCCCGGTGATGTCTTAAGCTCATTTCGGCTGTTTTTTATTTTGTCAGACGAGCATGATGTGATTGTGATTTCGAGGGGGGGAACCCTGCCTAGTGCATAGCAGCTGCCAGTCTCATATCGAAAAAGAGGGGGAGAGTTGAGCATCCAACGTTTGAATGATGAGAGCTCTCCAGCATACAGAAGCGTGGTCATACTGAGGCCCATTCACTCCCTAACATTCCCTGGCTCTCATTTTCTGGGAAGAGGGGCGCGCCACCCACCAGCCTCCTTTCGACGCCTCCCTCCCCCGTTTTTATTTATCCATTCTCTCATTTTCCCGGTAATGACTCTCTCCCGTCAATTAGGCTAACCCGTCGCCAACGTTCCTGAGGTGAATGAATACATGATGATGCCTCCCCTGCCGGCCCCCTACTCCTGGGAGGTGCGAAGAAAAAAAAATCAGTGCGATCTTGCAGGGAAAGGCATTTGCCAGAGATAAAGCTAATTTAATCCGATGAAATGTGACATTTGGCGGCGGACGCTCCCACTCGGCCAGAGTGCAGGTGCTGCATCAAGATTAATGAATCGCCAACAGCCCATCCATTCGCATCGAGAGAGAGAGAGAGAGAGAGAGAAACAGAGGGCACAGGGGGTAGGGCCAGTGAGAATGACTGAGATGGAGTGAAAGAGAAAGGGAAAAAGAAAGAAACAGAAAAAGAATCGTTGAATGCGATAGAGGACAGCGGTTGGTGGGAGGTCAGGTACTCTGTGAAAGGAGGGCATTGAGCTGCGTGCTGTGTTTTGTCACTGGGGACCTGCTGCGAGAGATTGAGAAGGCGGCTACCTTGATTAGAAGTGAGATTTCTTGCTCCCCATCTATCTTTTTTTTTGTCTTTCCGTTCCTCCTCTTCATTCCGCGAGCCCACTGCTGTTCCAAACCGACTTGTATAAGAGGCTGCGGCTTGTTTATGCGCACATATGCGCGAGTATGTTTACTTGCATAGTTAACGGGAATTTCCTTGCGTGAAGCGCGCACCGCTGCCAAATGAAGCAGAATGGCACTTTCGACTCATGCCAGAGCATAATAAATACTTACTGCCTCTCACGATTACTTCAACTCGGAATTTCATTAGAAAATCAAGCCTATTAGCTCTAAACTATTAGCAACATTGCAATTATGAAATGCTTGCTTGCCTTCTGCTAGCTGAGTTTTCAATAAAAGCAATTTTCGAGTAATCGTAGAAATACACATAAAATATTCATTATATATATTAATGTAATTATTCAGATTTTAAGTGTTAAATATGCATTTTATGCATGTTTAATATTTTTATTTTGCATTATGAAAATATTATTTGATGATTTTTGATTATTTAAATTTTATTCATTTTATTTGTTATATATATATGTATATATACACACACACACACACACACACTAAGGCTGCTTACAAGGCATGTCTAGAAAGTAACTTGGTACATAAATGTAATTTGTAATTCTGAACTAATCAGAATATCTAAAACAAGGCACAATCTGTTTCAAAAATGAAAACTTCTAAAGCCTTTGGTCCCTTTATAGACAGACAGCAGGTTAGAGGGCTTTCGGATTCCCCTTCCGTCATGTTCCGATATCACCTTGACCTTCCTGTCTCCTAACTGGGAGGGTGACAGTATGTCCTCATTAGAACAGGAAAAGAGGGTGTTCTGCATTCACCAGGGGACTTGATTACCATATAAAGTGACAGTGTACAAAAACAAAACGGTAATATGGGGTAGGAATCTCAACTTTTGACCTTGACGAGAGATGCGAACTGGCTACATATTAGCTTGATGCTGAATTATAGTTCCCAAGAGCCATCTGTATCCACCGAATAAATAAACACAAAAAATGAATGTGAACTATTGATTTTGAGTTTAAATGAGAGTGACTGGCGACTCGGTTGCCTGGAACAACGTTCCATTATGCAAATAATATCTGACTGTAGAATTCCACGATTGGCCAGTCAGAATCAGTACTTCCCTAGAGCCATGCGGTGATCAGAAATATCTCTGAATCAGATTCACTTACGAATACAGACCTTCTTTTATATTCACCTCCCCTTCACTGACATCCGGTTCGGCTTCACCAGTCATGTAGTGAAACTCTGAATCTGTGGCATCTCTGTAAAAGCATTGTGACCTTTTCTTACCTGGTTACGCTGCTTGGTTTTGTACCTGGTTACTTGAAGATAATCCTCCATGAGCAAAGCACAACATCACTTACCCACACAGCAATGTTTTTATTTAAGAGCGATCAGATCCAGCATCTCAGACGCTCTCCACAGGAGGCAGAATTAGGCTTTTCCTCCTTTTGAGTTCCTCATTCCAATCGGCCGCTTGAATTTCTTGCTTTGAATGCGCTCTCTGTGGAGAGCTTTACTATGTGGGCCAGGATCTTTCCATATGATTAGTGAGCCTGATAAATGGGACTCTATAATTATGTTGTGACTATTAAGGAGTAGCGCTTAAGCCATTCTATAAGAAGTGTGTATATAATTACATGCCATTTTATCAATAGGGTTGTGCACATCTCAAAAGAGCTCATGCTGAAGGCAGCTGCTCTGTAGTGCTGGGCAGCACAAAGACCAAATAGAGAGTCCCCTCTCTCTCTCTCTCTCTCTCTCTCTCTCTCTCTCTCTCTCTCTCTCTCTCTCTCTCTCGTATCTCTCTTTCATATCCCTGCTCTGCTTAATCCTGTGAAAGATCAATTTGCCATATCCTAGTGCTGCTCAGCAAGGTTATGGTGGCCTTGATCAATAGTTTAATACTGAACATATCATACATTCATGATATATTTAATATTAATATGTTAGTAATAACAAATATAGTTATTTGTATAGTTAGTTTAGCTGTAATTTCTTTGGTCATTTAAGTTTTCTAAATATTGTGGTAGGACAGTTTTCGCACCTGTTTTTTGTGAAATGCTTTGATAAAATTTCTGATTCAAACATAAGTGACAAAAATGTTCATAGAGTTGCAAAGTTTAATTTTTGTGAATTAATTCAGTCCTTTTTAGTCCCAGTTTTACATGCTTAAAATGTTTCAGCGAAAAATCTATATTGTTTGTGACTATATATTATTTTTTTGCCTTTTAATTATTTTTAGGGTTTTGCATAGAACTCTTTCTAGAATTACTTAATAATATTTTTCCTGTAAAAAATGTTGAATTATTGAAAAAATAAGTTATTTAATATAATACGTTTTAAAATATTATTTTATTAAAATATTATTATATTATTAAATATTATTATACAATATAATATTATACAAATATAAGTATTATTAAACATTGTTAAATGATTACATTTTGTATTAAAGATAATATTGCTGATAATATATTATATTATACATTATTATCAGTCTCTTTGGCAGCAATGTCTAGATTTTCTCCACCTATATATATATATTTATTCTTTTTAAATAGCCCACATTTCTGACTCTTGTAAAGGAATCAAGTGTGTAAGTGATTCTTTCTCTATTCTCTATTGACATTAGGTAGACATTAAACTGCAGGTTTGCCACAGCATAATTATAGTGCTAGTATAAATAAGCTGCCTCAGTAAAATGTGTGTGTGTGCGCTAAACAAGTACCAAAAAACCCAGCAACAAATCCCTGAACATTCACTTTAAGAGGTTCTAAATTTCTATTGTCTTCCTCTAGAGGGAGCTGTTGCGTCCAGTCCTGCTATAGCAGCAGAAAATACAGTTTTGTGTTTTTAAGGTCATATCTGAAAGAGGACATCGCACCCTGTGGCTTCTTATTTGCTGCCACTTCATCGACTTAACCTAGACGGACAGGTAGCCCTCGTTTACAATGCTAGTTTTGACCACCGGTGGCCTTCACAAAGGGCTGTTTGGTTGTGCTCTCCTCCTCTAGAAAAAAAGGGAAAGGAAAAAAAGAAGGAAGGGTAAAAAAAACAGCGCTGTAAGTGTCTTGAATGGAGGCTTTGTTACAGGGGCCAGAACCCAGCATGAGAGGGCTGAGGGCAGTGATGGATAGTAATACCTGGCCCCCCTGGTGCCTCAAATGCCTCAGTGAGATACCACCTCCACAAACACTGCCTCTGTCCGGCTCTCGTCCCGCTTTCCCTGCCCAGCTTTTTGTGTTTGAACAACCAAAGCTTTTTTCCTACCTTCACCCCCCCTCGATCCCGGTCTTCCATTTTTCACACAAGCCCAAAGGGAGGGGTTGGCCAGCTGTCCGTACTCACCTGTGGACGGTGAGCTGGAGATTTGGGAGGAAACAGGAGAGCAAAGTGTTGCGTTTTCTTAGAAAACTCTGAATTTAGAGAGGTTTTGGTGTAGTTTCTTGGAGGCTAGCGGAAGAGAGGATGTGTGGCCCAAAGGATCAACCAAGAATACTCATCACAGCTTGAGGAAAGGTCTGTTTTTACCCCTTCAATATGATTAGAGATTGTTTTCATTGCATATCATGCAAATTAGTTTCTGGAGTGGGCTTTTCACTTGATCAAAATGATCAGAATGATCAAAAATTGTCAAAATGGCGCCGCAAAAATGGAAAATGTGCCAAAAAAACAATTTCTACCTGATCTGACCTTTAAAAATGACCGGTCTAACCTAGTTTACTCTGGTCATAGTAATTTAGCTGATTTAATATAATTTAGTGCTTTTAGATTACCTGACAACGAAAGGTGTTGTCAAACTTTACAATGTTAAATGAAAAAAAAATATATATATATAATAGTTTATAAATAATTTATTCTAATGTATAATTTATTCTAGAAGTATTAAAGAATTAAATTGTATATCAACAATACATGAATGTTCATAAATGGTTAAAATGACTCTAAACAAAAGAAATCTAGCATAAATTTTAACCTGATTTGACCTATATCAACGACTTTGATTGTTCTAACCTTGTGTATTTTGATTGATTTGATCATAGTAAATAATATTTTTAACTTTTTGATAGTTAATGTAGCTGATTTTCATTTTTCAATTCATTTTTAGGTTATCTGACAACACAATGTGAATGATACCGTTTTTTTTTTTTTTTAAATGGAGTGTAACTATCAATATTCTAGAAGCCTGTAAATTGTATATTTTCATCAAATAATGCACAAACATTCAAAAATGGTTAAATCAACTGTAAAAATGAGAATGTGGGGGAAAATACCTGAAATGACCATCAGAAATGACTTTGATTGGTCTAACCTAGCAAATCCTGATTGATCTAGTCATAGTAAATAATATTTTTCTACTTTCTGACAGAAAATTTAGCTGATTTAATTTAATTTAGTGTTTGTGTGAATGATTTTTATACTGTTTTTTTATTTATCTTTTAATAATTTATTCTAGGAAGCCACTAAAGTGTATATTTTCATCATTAATATACTCTAATTTTGTTCTCTGTGAAGGTGCAAGTGGTGGCTGTTGATGGTGAGATGTACAAAAGTGAATTCGAAAGCTTGTCGACTGAATTTCTAGAGTTGTCTTAACCTTAATACACACTCAGAGGAAGGGAACTTACCGCCTCAGTGCATTTGCAAACAGTGTGGCTTTTCATTATAACTTTTCTTTGTTTTTTGGGTGGGGGGGAAGAGTATGACTCACTTCTCCTCTCCCCTTTCCCTTGTCTTCCTTTCCATCGCTCTTTCTTTTTTCAGACAGTTTTGAGACAGATCTGCGCCACTGATCAATGGCGCTCTGCTTCACTTTTTACCAGACGCTTTCTTCGTTCTCAGGGTGCTTTTCTGGCCTCCATCCATTTCATTCTTCACCGGCCAAATAGATCTGTGGAAGGAGAGAGATTGACTTCTTTTTGTTTGCTCGTTCGTTCCCCCTCATTGCATTTTGAAAGGACTGACGCACACGAGGCAAAACCAATCAATTGCCCTCTCTGTGGATCTTTTTCGAAACGACCGATAACCTGATCGAAACATGATGTTGTTCACGCTGGAATTTGATCAGTGGCTAGAAAGAGGGTAATAAAATTTATCACGGCCGACCCATAACTGTATATCACATCGTTCCCGCGTGCCCTTTAGCCCGTGTTCCCGGGCGAGATGGAGAGCTCTGAGATCAGATGGATGGCTTTAAATTGTAGAGAAAGACAATAGTCAAACTTTGTTTCTCTGTTGACCATTAGGATTAGCTGTCGGATTTGGTCCCTCACGTCCACGGCTGGAAAACCGTGGCTTATCTTTTCTGTCTTCCCGGGAAATAAATAAATAAGACTGCTGTCTGTTGCCACAGAGATCTTGATAATGGCACAAATCAGCTTAGAATCCCCTTCTGCACAAACCTATCTCTCCCAGGATGTTGAAGGCAGGGAAGGACTTAAATCTGTTTTCCCCTCTCTTCTTTTCATTCTGTCATTCTGTGGAGCTCACAAAGTCAGAAGGAACTCCCGTGCTGAATAGGAAGTGAGGATTAAGCTGTTCCTCCTACAAATAGCCAATCTATCATATTCCCTATTCCATCTATGTATCTATCTATCTCTCTATATCTATACTACAAATCAAAAGTTTGGGGCCAGTGAGAATTTGTTTTTGAAAGAAGTCTCTTCTGCTCACCAAGGCTGCATTTATTTGATGAAAGTAAGGTAAAAACAATAATATTGTGAAATATGATTGTAATTTAAAATAAGTCTTCTGTTTATATATATATATGTTAAAATGTAAATCATTCCTGTGATGGTAAAGCTGCATTACTTCAGTCTTCAGTCTCACATGACCCTTCAGAAATCATTCTGATATGCTGATTTGCTGTTTAAGAAACATTTATTATTATTATTGTTATTATCAGTTGTGCTTCTTTTTTGTGGAAACCGTGATTTCGGGATTCTTTAATGAATAGAAAGTTCGAAAGAACAGCCTATATTGAAAATAGATTTTTATTTATAATTGTCTTTACTGCCAATTTAATGCGTCCTTGCTAAAGAAAAGTATTCATTCTTCATAAAAAATAAAAAATAACACATATTGCTGCACATTAGTACATTTCCTGCATCAAAATGTATTAACTTGCTCCGCCTATAATTTAAAACATACCAAAAAAACAACATTTTTGTTTGTCAAAATGTAACCTTGCTCTGCCTACAAAATGTATTTCCTTTTTGACTGACATACCCAAATTCCTATTTTGTTTTAACCCCTCGAATCATCTGATTCAAATTAGCAACATCCACTTTTTAACAATCCAATCAGTTCCTCATAAATAAAATCAAGCCCCGCCCCTCATTCTCCCTCTATTAAATGCGCTATTTAATGTTCTGAGTCACATTCACTTAATAAAAACTAGGTCTAATGCAACGGTACTTACTCTAAGTCTTATGAAAAGCAAAAAAAAAAAAAAAACAAGGTCATTGTGCTTTAGAAGCAAACAAGAAGGCAGTAATGAAATGCTGACGCTTGTTGCTAGCAGTGCGCTAAGTTGAGTCATCCCAGTTAGGATGGTTAATAATTTATAATAGGATTTATATTTTTTGCCTCATCTTTTCAACTTCCCTTAAAAAATGAGGTGAAAACAAACCCAAGAATATTCAAATTTTGCAAAGGCTTGTGAAGCAGTGCTAGCTTAGCTTATTCGCTAGTTTGTCAGGAAATAAAACTCCCCCTGAGGAGTTGACAGTCAGGGATTCCAAGGAGCAGATATCAGCTTCACTCTTTATGTTTTGCTGCTGGTGCTTGTGGTCTTCCTGTCAGCGCTTCGGCCCGTGGTTTTATCTGACGCCGCCACATCTAGCTAAACTCACATTGGAGTTCCTCTCCACGGTAGACAGACCGATGCTGAGGGATCGTGGGACCACTGGTCCGTTCAGCCGGCTTGTCAGTGCCACACAGAGAGTGATTGAGAGTCTCTCCGGAGGGCTTCTGAGGTGGGGAAAGCGTAGGTTGGGAAGGAAGGAAGGAAGGATGATGGGATGGCTGGAGTGTCTTGGCGGTCTCACTTGGTCACTGCTGTGTTTTATGGCTTTCTATTCCTATGTGATTTTCTTCTGCCATGTCACATAGGGTTCAAAGCCATTGGGTACAGAGTGGAAGCTCAACTGAAGGACTAAGGACCACCTGAGAAGGTTTTGGACCATCCTACCAAATGGGGGCAATCTTAATTGAAAGTTTCTATAAAATGTTTTCGTTCAACTCCATGTCCTAAGCAAGCAGGTTTATGGTTCTCAGTCATTTAAATTTAAATTCAGTTCTTTCTTGCTTTATTTAATACATTATTCTTTTAAATTGACTTCTTTCAGCTTTCTTACCGTTTGTTTAAAATTTAAAAAAGTTTTATTGGTCTTACAACAAGATGGAAGAACATTTGTAACTTCATTTCACAGAATTCCATTTCTTTTTAAATTACACTTCCTGTCATTCTAAATTCCAATTTAACTTTCTGTGGGTTGTGGACAATTCAATTAAATTCAAATTCAAACTCATTTACTGAAAATGTGTATTATATTAGAAAATAAATATATACTTATCAAGGTTGAGCAAATTTCGTAATTGAAGAACTGGCATCTTTTATCCCTTCAGAATTTTGCACAATATATTAAACATCTGGATATGTTTGTAACACTGTGTAATTTGTAAATATGGTTTCGGAAGGAAACAATCTCTTATACAAGAAACAATTCCGTTAATAATCAGAACATGTATATGTGTGCGTTTTCGAAGAGATGAGTTAATGAACGCTGGCAGTTTGATTGCGGCCATTAAAATGTCGTGCATTGTAGCACCACCACAGCGCGTTTCCTTGTTCCACTGTGTTTTTTGTGGATCATTGTGCGTTACGTTTCACTTCTCTGCCAGCACAAACTAGCACCTCAACTATCATGAATCCATTTTCGTAATGAACTTAGCATTGAGTCCCGGAGTGCAGTCACGCTTGTGATGGGCTAATTAGATATGTAGCTGCGATGAATAGAAACATTTTTTCTTCTCGTTGACAACTATGACATTACAGCATTCAGGATGTGGCAAGCCTGCACAATTCTGACAATAATCCACGATTCTTTTCCTTTCTCTCTTGTTCTTGCTGTCACACACATACACACACAAGTTGTGCCCTTGGGCACTGTGTCTGTAGGCTTGCAAGCCCCCATTGCACTGTGGCTGGTTTTTGTTCCCGTGGTTGGCAGTTTTACCCGAGCGTCAAAAGCGCAGCGCCAAACCACCACGAACGTCTGCTGAGTCAGGCTGTTTTTAACGAAGCCTGCAGTATTTATCACCAGCTTCCCTCTCTTAATTAGACTCATTGGGAGCAGCGCGAGGAGAGTGAAATGTTAATGTTTTATTTCCTCCCAGGCGCAATATCACCTCTGCTTGTTATTGTGATCAGGGCAGGGGTGGCGGTGCCACCTGGGGAATAACCGAAAGAAGAAGTGATTTGGACAAATAAAAATCCGTCAGTGTCGAAGCTGGGAGTTTTTTTTGGTTTGCCGTATACCTCGAAGACTTGCCTAATTTATCAACGTGTGAGTTCTCAACTGTCAGATAAAAGCTTTCTCCAGGTATTTCCGTGCTAAGTTCATCCATTGCTGCATCATTGTCCAGCTTTGTTGTAGCTACAGAGCTGCACCTGACACAAAATAATGACAATAATAACACTTATCGACTGCAAACTCAGCAACCGCTGCTTTTCCACTCAATTCTCCAACCGCTAAGAGTGCCACTCAAGTGCCGTGTGCATAGACACTCTCCCAAAAGCCCTGCCGAACTGACCTCGATTTGAAAATAATCACAGACGTGGCACATTTACTTGGACTTTAGCCTTGAACTGAACTCCATGAGCAACGCTCAGTCTTGGTTCCAAATATCTATAAGCTTTTCAAATCAGTTTTTTAAATTTAAATTTTGATCGGATCAGGTGACTGCTATCTAGAAGATGGAGTCATGATGGATAAAAAAATATAGTCTGTATAACTCATTCACAAATCCATTCTGATGTAAACTGAGTGATAATGCACAATAATATGACCAAACAATACATAAAAGGTATGGGGAGTCATTCAAGAAATCGTTCTCTTATGTGATTTTTCTTAAAGGGATAGTTCACCCAAAAATGAAAATTCTGTCATTAATTACTCGCCCACATATCGTTCCAAACCCATAAAACCTTCGTTCATCTTCAGAACACAAATTAAGATATATTTGATGAAATCCAAGAGCTTTCTGACCCTCTACAGACAGCAATGCAACGTTCAAGGCCCAGAAAGTTCGTAAAGATATCATTAAAATGGTCCATGTGACATCAGAACCATAAAACTTTTTGTATGCAAAAACCCCCAAAAATAATGACTTTATTCAACAATTTCTTCTCCCGCGAGTTACCGTCTTCCACCTTTATTGAGAGTATCACAACGCATGCATGTGCTTTCCTGCATGTAAACAACGAATGAGTGTGGTGCTGCTGACATAGAACATGCATGCGCTGCGCCTTGTTTGGTAAAACAATATTTTACACCATATTTATTAATGAAGCCCCCTTTTTTTTCTTTTTTTTGTAGCATTGATTGGTAAATATTGATATAGTTGTAATGCACAATTACATGAAAAAAAATGCAAAATACAGTAGATGAATTTTTTATATTGCGTTAACCTATTTCCTATTTTTTTTAATTGTCAAATTTTTGTTTTAGTAATGATTTTGTGACAGAGCAACAGCTTACATAATACATTTATGATTTTATCATTTACACTGGTAAAATGTTTTTTTGTTTTTTTTTTTTGAAATATTCTGTTTGCATTTGATAAATGAGGCGCCATTTAATTTTTTGTGGTCAAAATCTTTTCCTCATCGGTACGTTTGGCATCATTGTAGAGTGTCTGACTAATTCATGAGTTGTTTGACTAAACCAGAGACCCTTAGGAGTGCAAATGGAGGTCTGTGCTTGTCTAGGACGCGGGTGCTTGTGGTTTAGTGGCTTTAAGGTGCTTACACGTGTAGTCCTCATCACTGGAGTGCCCTCAACCATTAGTGGCAAGTACCCTAATGGGACCATGGGGAAGTCAAATCCATTCAGTGCAGTCCAACCCAGTCGTACTGTTTTCTGTCCCATCTTGACACACACTGTCTAATTTTCCAGCACCGCTCCAAATGCATACGCACAAGTCTGTTTACCATACATGGCAGGATATAGACTCTTATAGAGGGGGTCTATAAATGAACACACCGCGTCCACGTATTCACATGCACGTGTGCAGTGCTTGACCTTCCTGCTTCCGTAAGGCTTAAGACTCAAGATTTCAGACATCTCAATTCCCAGAGCGAAAGCCGCACTCGAGTTAATTGCAGTCTGCACAGGATATGATAGCTGCGATTTCGCCCTGTCCTCTCACAGGAAGCTCATCAGTGCATGAGCCGCTCGGCTCAGCCAGCCGAGTCCGAAATGCATTCAGCATGTAATCTCCTCTCTGCAGAACACAAGCAAACCTACAGCCTGAAACAATGCAGTGCAGATAACGCACCAGTCACGCTGAGATGCTGCTTTAGCGCGTTTTGCCTGTATTATGGCCCTTCAGAATTATGTTATTGAACTTCATAATTGAGAGACTCTTGCATTTTCAGCGTATGACGTCCAGTGTTTAACAAGCTTTGTTGCAAGAGAATAAAGCGGCAAATTCACTAAACTCTTTTGCGCATGGTCTTATTCACCAACCATTTGCAAACCAGTTTAACCAGGCGCAATCTGTGCTAGTACAGCACTGTGCCACTTTTACAGTATTTAAATGAAGTGACTGTCATTATTTTAGTGTAAACATACCTTCCTACAGTATGTAAATTATATTTATTGTAGATCATGCTGGCGTTATTGCAAAAAAACAAAATTTTGATTTATTAACTCTACATACACATTTATTAATTTTACAGATGCCTTTATCCAAAGCAACTTAAATTGCATTGAAGGTATACAGTTTATCAGTTCATTCATTCCTTGGGAATCAAACCCATGACCTTGACGTTGATAGCGCCATTCTCTGCTGCTCTGTTGTAACATATTTTAGAAAACGCTTTCAAAATGTACATAAACTTCTCTTTTAAACAGAATTTTGTTTTGTTTGATGTTCTTATTTTAAACAAAATTCAGTTTTGTTTAAGCATGTAATAGTTGAGATTCATTTCAACATTTTAAGTCAAAATTGCATTCAAATTTTGGATATGTTTGCGCAATTACCTGATTTGCATTATTTTACCTTCTCACTTTTACTTGAAGAGCGCTGAGATTTGCCAGTATCCATGATTCATCATCTTGACTGGTATCTACATATCTCTTTCTCTCTTTCCATCTACGCAGGTTTGTGGAGCTCCAGAGATAGGTAGACTATGCCTCAGTTCACCTTTGCCTGCTTCTGCGGCCTTCATGGCCTCTGTGGAAGGAAAAAAAAGAAAAAGGAGCAAGAGGGACAACCACAGCAGGACTATGAAACTGAGGTTTGAGATGATGTCTGGACTAGGAAGATTCTCAAGGTTTCAGTAGCTTACAAAGGGAACCAGATGCAGGACGTGACCTCGGTGTCAGCCCAGATGTCAGGGCTGAGAAACAGAGGCGATATCAGGACCCTGTTCATGATTTTAATGTACTTACCTGTAAGACGATCTGTTTATTTTCACAGTTTAAACACGGAAAGCACAGTCGGAAGTACAAAGGTGCAGGGAAGTACTGTCGCACTTTAAAAATCTAATTTTAAATATTTTAACATTTATATTAACATTTAGAGGTCCCAAAAAGTATTTGTACACTTTTAAAAGTCGTTAGATTGCAAAATTTAAAAAAAAATAATATAATAGATAGTTAGCGTGAGTTCATACATAATTTAAAAATCAAAAACAAAAATGAATTTTGATGTTTGTTCTGATAAAATCCTTTGTTTTAATATTTTTATTGAATATAATAATATCAGATGTTGTTATCTAATGCATTAAAAGTGGCTACAAATACATGCAAATAAGTAGTTTGGGGGCCGCTAAATAAATGTATAATCTATATACTAGAGTACAGAATAGAATGTATATTCTATATTCTATTCTATATATATTCTATAGGATATTTTTTGCAAGCAAATGCCTCAACACATGCTGAATGTTGAATCTTGAGTACCATTTAACGTGTTTAAATATTTACTTATTCAATGCAAATATGCCTGGAGGCAATGGAACACTTTCAGTCTGTTGATGCCAATAATTCCCCAAAAAATCTTCAGACATATTATTACAGATATATTTTGGTGATTGTACATTTTTGTGTTTATTATAGAGGCTTCAGAAGCAATGACTCACTGTAATTATAGTTTACGGTGGGAAATTGATTCTTTCAACAAATAACATTAACAGGGGTCTATAGCACCTAGATATGGTGCCTTTATCTTTACCAGTTTGCCTATTAAATGCCTCCAAGGTAATTAAGGACCCCTGGAGAGATCCAAGCGGTCCATTCGCAAATGCTGCCACGGTAAAAGATGGCTACCATCTGTCATTTCTCAATAACATTTCAAATCTGGCCCTGGGCATGTTTCACCTGACTTCCCCTCAATTATTGTGCGGAACTTGGAGGAGACGCACCATGAATTTGAATGAAACGTCAGGGTGTCGTTTGTGTGTCCTAGGGAGAAGTGAGCCTGGAAAGTGTTCACGACACTACATCAAAGCATGTAATCAGCCAGAGAGAGGCTTATTCACGCTGTGAATTGGACCTTACCAATCATACCGCACCAGAACCGGCTGGCACAGCCACGATAGTTGTGGCTGTGAAACGTTTTCCAATAAGAAAAAAAATGATTTGGCCATCTCCGGTTGTTTCAGGTTGTTCACATGGACCGCCCCCTGAAGGCACAGGCTTTGCTGTAGGGTGATAAATAGGAAGTTTATTTCCAGATACATTTCCGGCTCTATTTTTCCCCTCAAAGATTAATGTGGCCGCAGGAGTAATTTACCATGATTTACTTTACCGTGCAACACAAAAGTTGGCCCACAACCACGACGGGAGCCATTTTCTCTGGCCATCCTCCTCTGCCCAGCACAGATCCATAATTGTCACCATTTTTAGTACGTTTATGTGCGTGTACCCCCAAGCCTGTGTGAATAACTGTCAGATCCGCATTAATATATTCAATTAAAGTGGAATTAAAAAAAAAAAAAAAAAAACTCACCATGGCAACCGGTCTGACCAAAACTTTGGCCTTTGGGTGTGAGGTTTGAATGAGTTTGAAAATAGCAGTAATTGTGGCGGTAAATGGCAGCCCTCATTAGCGGAGGTGATTATGCAGCTCGTGCACGCGCGGATGGGGCGACGCAATTAATCTTTCTCAACAGGAAGCAGTCCAGGATGACGGATGCCCTAAATCTGATGTCACCGAAACAAAAGGCGGAAAAAAGTCAGAGACTGAAACTTCGGCTAATCGCCTTAAAGCAAAGGCTTATGAAAACAATTTTAGCTTAGCTTTGTTTTTATTACGGGGGGAATCTTTAATCAGCTTTCTCCTGTATTCATAATGCAAGAACTCCAAGGCTGTATTTATGTCAGAAATGGCTTTAATTCTGATTGCGTTTTACTTTCTTTCGGATCTTTGTTTTGACCCCCAGAGTCAAGCTTAAAAAGCTGGCGAGTCAATTTCACATCCATTAAACGAACATCTCGAACGAGCGCAGGCCGAATCGATTTCGCAGAGGTGAATGTCTGTTTATCGCAGTGGATCTGCTCTGTCTGTGGGTGGACCTGGTTTAATGAGCAAGAGATTCAAATGACCTCAAATTATTATCTGCAGTCATGCTAATTGGCTGCGTGTCTCTCACTGCCTCTGATAGCAACGCGCGTCGCAAGAAAAGTTCGCTCCTGCAGATTTTGTTTGGTTTTGAACCAGTTTTTCATTAACTCCTGTCAGCAGGCAAAATTTAATTATGACCTCAGTGTTATTGTAGATAAAAGCAGAAAAGAACAGGGATGTGCACAGACCTGATGTTTGGTGATTTAAAAGAGATGAAAGGAACAGTTCGCCCAAAAATGAGATTTTTGTCCTGAAAATTTCTTCATTCTGTAAAACACAAATGGAGATCTTCCAAACTTCTATTTTCCATACAACAAACGTGAGTGTTGATTTTTACTGACAAAGATCTAAAAATTTGCACAATTTTTACTTTTTTAAAGGTTGCATCCAAAGGCACCATTTTTGAACAAGTACAAATAAGATCTGTTGTCAGACATTTAAATTTCACACTGTTTCTCACACAAACCTCCGTTATATCCAAAAAGAAATGTTCCAGTTAAAATATAAAAAATTGAGAAGCAACACTGCATAATAAATTTAGAGGGTATTTTGTCTTACTACACTGGTAGATTTTTTTTTTTTTCACTCAATTTAAAGGGATAGTTCACCCAAAAAATGAAAATTTAGTCATCATTTATTCACCCTCATTTTGTTCCAAACCTGTATGTTTCTTTCTTCTGTTGAACACAAAAGAAGATATTTTGAAGAACCAAACAGTTGTTGGTTGGGCTGCAACTAACGATTATTTTGATAATCGATTAGTTGGCCGATTATTTTTTCCGATTAATCGGATTAATCGGATTAAAAACACTAAATTTTCTTTGTTTATTTTATTGACAAAAACACTTCCACATTCTGCCCAATGTCCTTCAAACAAACGTGCCAACTGAATGCTATAAAAACATACAGTGCTTAATTTATTAGACCACCTGTCATAATAAAGAGAAAACACAAATATTTTAGGAATCTGTCAAAGAATTGTTTAAATCTAAAAATGTTATTGTCATTTACTGGGCAAATAACAAACTGAAACAACTACATTTTTATTCACATAAAAAAAATTGCCTCCTGCCTTTCATAACAGCATGCATTCTTGCTGGGATTGCTTAGCTACTTTTTGACTGTAATTGGGTATCTGAAAAAATCTTTCATAGATCTTTCATTCTTTCATAGATAACAGAAATAATTATATTATAGCATTAGAAATAGCCCACTGTTACTGAAGACCTTACGCATATTGGAGGACTAACCAATACAGATAGCAAAAAAATGATTTTAGTAAACACCAATACTGTTAGTTTAGAGCAGCAGTGGCACAAAGCTTACATTATTTGTTATAAACCTTAAAACAAATACATCTGTTTTAATAAATTTGTTAAGCATATAGGCCTATAGTTTAAATCTCTTCATCAAAAATTAAGATAATAAAGATAATAAAGACGAATAAAAACACAAATTCAGTGTTAACCAACTTTTTGATCACGGTCACGTTTACTGTAATTTCTTTATCCTGTAAAAGGCGGCTATGAAGCATCTGATATTTATATTCAGACAACTATACGCAGTTATCCCTTTACAGTTCCTACTCTCATAAAATACGTGCACTATATGTTGACTTGTAAACCTTAATTTAACGTTCAACAACAGATATTTCAGCACAATGAATATTTTTGTGCTGAATATTGTCTCCCTCTCGCGCGTTCACGCGCCCGCCGCGCCGGCGCTCATTCAGTAATTCGGTCATTTAAACTTAACACAGACTGTCAGGATGGGACTTTATGCAAAAATGGAAATGCTCGCGTGAATTTGTGACATTTACGGATAAGGATATGACCGTAAACTGAACGTTTTTGCACTGAGGATGCACGCGCATCTGTCAAAGCGTCTGACAAGGCAAGCCATTACGCTAAAGCATTAACTTAAAGCTTAAAATAAAGAATTCTCATGTTTTGTGCAGCTTGGATCACGTACTTCTCACGCAGCATCTCATTCTGTTTCCTCCACTATTTTTAGATGCATTTTGGCCATAGAAATGGGTTATTCAGTGCTGTAATTTGACGCGACCGGATGAAGTTGGACGTGCACTGTGGGCAGACCCGATTAATCGATAATGAGAATCGTTGTCGATGACTTTCATTATCGATTATAATCGATTTTTATCGATTAGTTGTTGCAGCCCTAGTTGTTGGTCCCCAATTGACTTCCATAGTAGGGAAAAAAATACTTGGATGTCAATGGGGACCATCAACTGTTTGATTAACAGCAGTCTTCAAAATATCTTCTTTTATGTTCAACATAAGAGAGAAACTCATACAGGTTTGGAATGAAATGAGGGTGAGTAAATGATGACCAAATCTGACCAAATACTTTCTCTGAAATATATAAATGTCTTAATATCTGCAGTGTTTTTCCTTTTTTGAGTAAAAATCACCGTCCACCTTTGTTGTACGGAAAACGAAACATTCGAACATCTCGTTTTCTGTTTCACAGAATAAAAAATAATAATACTAGGCTGGAATGACATGAGGGTGAGTAAATGATGACAAAGTTTTCATTTCAGGCCATCTATTTCTTTATGGGCCTCTTTCTTTATTGAAGATGAGATCGCCATTGGGCCGAAACGAAGCGTCTCATGCTTCATTTCTCAACTACACCATGAAAAGTTTCACATTCCTCCAAAGCAGACAGTGAGAGAGACTAAATGAGAGTCAAAGAGAGAGGTCATACACGTCGCTTCTTCTCACTGATGGCAGTGGTCCCTCTCGGCGGTGACAGTCGGGATGTCTCCTCAGCATAATGAAAATTACAGTGGGTTTCCTCCTCTTAAGTTACCCTAATTAGCCAATCGTCCGAACGGACAGGCGAGGCGATGGCAGTCTCTGGCAGAGAAGGGTGAGCGGGGAAAGTGAGATTGTGTAATTGCAAAGGTAATGGATTTTGTCAGGAGCACCTGTCAGGCCCCTGGTGAAAACAGACGCAGAAGCCAGAAAAGGGAATTGGAGTCAGGATGCCAGCGAGCAGAGCCTCCATCCAAGCCAACCTCTCCTGATTGCCAATTTGTGCGAGTCTTCATATATCAAGCAGCAGGACACGTGCGTTAAGGGGCCCTGTGGGTGGCGATTCCATGGGCGAACCATTAAAGAATGTGTCAAAGTAAGAGGGCAGACCGGAGAGATTGAAAGATAAAACCCGCAGACGTTTAATTCCCAATTTAATGTGTGAAAGATGAAAACGGAGCGCGCCACCATTCTAGACAGGGGCCCGACTGCACAAAGTTGACGAAACTAGACTTGGCAGCCTCATTGGTGAGAATACGGCCAAATGAGGAAAAAAACCCAAAGCAAGAAGGTAGAGAAACGCCAAATGAACGGCCTGGGCGACCGCCGTCTCCCTCATGTGAATATGGCTAGGTAATAGGAAATGTTCCTTAGACGAAGTGCTGTTGGCATGTGCTTTAAACATTCGTTTTTCAGATCGCCGTCGGCTTTTGAATGTTGTCAGACCTTCCAGAGCAGCTTCAAATAGAAGTCAAGTATATAATTCATTTGGTGCAGAAGATCACATATCATCCCAAAAAACGCTTCGTACTTTGAAATAAACAGGGTTGTGGGAATGAAGAATCAATTTGAACTCCTTCTGCTGTCGAAACCACCACCAAAGTCTGCAATGTGGCTCATTTGTGCGAATTGTTGTTTGGAAACGAGCTGTTTTAAATAGTTTGGAATATATTGAGGATAGTGAGTTGATGCAAACACACTGATGCGGAATTCAGCCATCAGAAATGAAAGATGTGATTCGAGAGCAGTTTTAAGAGAGATTGTATCAACATTATAATGAGACAAGCTATCCTTAATGAAAATTCACCATGGTAACCATAGTTTCCACCAAAATACCATAGTTGCTATTGCAATCATTACTGCAATAAACTGTGCCAACCGCTGTTTATTGAAGCCAACATGAAATCAAAATTGAAGCTGCTTACTTTCTTAACACATACTCCTGGTGTTATTGTAAATGTTTCATCTGTGCTTTTTATTCAAGATAAAAAATATTCTTCATAATATTTCACTGAAATACAATAACTTTCCACAACTTTATTTCTCAGTTGATGTTACTAGTCTTATTTTGTTTTTCAGCTCTCCTCTACTAACGCATGACTCCATTCTGGCATGTAACGACCACTTTTCGTGATCCAATCAAACCCTCTTGGATAAATCAAGTCCCTCCCTACATTTTTTTCCAATTAAAAATCCTGTTGCACTCTGAAATGCAACATAGTATGGAAGTAAAATGGGCTGTGAATGGAAAATCCTTATTTATTCTGATTTTAAACTGGCAACTATGGTATTTTGGGTGGAAGCAATTGTTATAATACTTTTTTTTTGTAAGGACAGCACTTGCATTCCAGCATGTAAAGCTATGAAACTAAAGGAGAATGTAGTACACTACTTTTCAAAAGTTTTTTGTAAGAAATTAATACATGTATGCATTAAACTGATTAAAAAGTTCAGTAAAAAATGTACAGTAACGATTTCTTTTTCAAATAGACCTAAATTCTGTTCTTTTGAACTTTAGATTCATTAAAGAATCCTGAATATATATATATATATATATATATATATATATATATATATATTAAGCAGCACTACTGTTTTTTTCAACATTGAAAGTAATAAGAAATGTTTCTTGAGCAGCAAATCAGCATATTACCATGATACATCAAGTAGAAAACAGTTATTTTAAAAAATGTAATATTTCACAATATTACTGTTTTACTGTTTTTGATCTAATAAATACAGCCTTAGTTAGCAGGAGAAACCGACCCCAAACTCTCTAACGGTAGATTGGGAAAATGTAATTCTATTTGCTTTCAAGTGCATTGGGCAAGTTCTAAATAAAGTTTTTGCTAGCAAAATAACCATTCTGGGTTTCACGCTGATAGTTAATCTTAATCAGCTTTCCATGAGTTAATCAATTACTCCTCCACCAAAATTCTGTCTATCTTTCCCCCTCCCCATCAGACGGGAGGAGGGAGTTTAGATGAACACTGATTGCAGTGAGAATAGCCCTTTCACTTCATCCGCGGAATGTGAGACGGATGCCGAGTTTCTCCAGACCCGTTTAATTCGAGGTTGCGGGAGACAAACAATCGTTCGTTTGTCTTCATTAATGTGCCTTTCTCTCGACAGCTCGCAGCACGGACAATGGAAAATATCTGTATTATAATCCATCTTCTCATTCCCACAATGCCTCTTGCTCTTTGCGCAATGAGGTGCGCCCTATTGATCTGTTTGTTGTCTTTTTCATTAGCGCGTCGCATTTGCTCTTTACAGAGCGTGTGTGCAACCATCGCGCATAATGATTCCATTTATATCGTTTCGATAAAAAGCCATTTTTTCTCGTTCGGCTGGGAACGGAGGGACTTTTGTCTCCTCCGCTGGCTTCCACATACAGACGCAGCCGCCAGCCTTATGTTTTTCTTTTGTGTAGATTGACTTGCACACCCTTTCAGCAGCTTTTGTGTGTTTTGTCTCATTTGGGAGATTTGATGAAGCAGCTTAGCGTTCTTCCTTGCTCCCTCTCTCCGGCTGTCTTTGGCATTATCTTCCTCCGCCCGAATCAGCAGCCGTGGCAGGCGCTATACCGCTGTAAGCTCCTCACTTTGTTCCAGGCACAAAGTTACATTATTCATTTGAGTGAATCGCGCAGGCAGCGAGCTCCAGCGTGCTGTCAGGAGGGCTGTGAAGGGAAAGCAAGACTAGGTGGTACGCACTGTTTGTAGCGCTCTAAATAATACAGATACAACCGAACAGGTACGACGGAACGTGTAGACAAACGTGTTCACGTCAGGCGCAGTCCACGTTTATTATGTGAGGCGAGAAACGAGGCCCTTTCGGCTCACCTTGTGCTCTTCATCAGGCAGCTTCCTCCTCTTCGGCCGAACTAATGGCACTGTTGTTGATTTAAACTGTATGTGCGTGTGCTCATGTCTGTTCCACAACCTAGTGAGATGCCTCGCTGTCTACAGCTTAGATTGGCAGCAACAGTTTGAGATACGTTTACTCTACCAGTTGAGTAGAAATGGATGCCATTCAAGCGTTTTGTGACCACCAGCATAAAAATATAAAAATATTTTAAATAAGCTTAAAACAGCATCCCAACAATCATGGAACCTCATGAATGACTGATTTGAAAAAATCATAAAATTTAAAAAAATAATAATAATTCAATAAAATATGATACATATATATATATATAATTACATAATTTACAGTCATGGCCAAAAATATTAGCACCCTTGGTAAATATGTTTTAGAAAGAAGGCTGTGAAAATTAATCTGCATTGTTAATCCTTTTGATCTTTTATTAAAAAAAAAACATCTAACCTTTCATTGGATAATAAGAATTTAAAATGGGGAGAAATATCATTATGAAATAAATGTTTTTCTCTAATACACATTGGCCACAATTAATGACACCCTTTTATTCAATATTTTTTCAAACGTCGACCAGTTTAACAGCTCTAAATGTTCTCCTATAATGCCTGATGAGGTTAGAGAACACCTGACAAGAGATCAGAGACCATTCCTTCATCCAGAATCACTCCAGACCCTTTAGATTCCCAGCTCCATGTTGGTGCTGCTTCTCTTCAGTTCACCCCACTCATCTTCTACAGGGTTCAGGTCAGAGGGCTGGAATGGCCATAGCAGAAGTTTGGTTTTGTGCTCATTTTTGTGTTGTTTTTGAGGTTTGTGTTTGGATTATTGTACGGTTGGAAGATCCAAACATGGCCCATTATAAGATTTCTAACAGAGTCAGTCACTTATTAATTTTTTTTTATCTGTTGGTATTTGATAGAATACATGATGCCATGTGTCTAAACAAGATGTCCAGGACCTCCAGCAGAAATATAGGCCCACAACATCAAAAATACAGCAGTATATTTCATTGTACACATGGGGTACTTTTTAACCCTGTGTTCACCAAACCCATCTTGAGTGTTTGCTGCTAAAAAGCTCATTTTTAAATTTCATCTGACCATAGAAGCCAGTCCCATTTGAAGTTCCAGTCGTGTCTGATAACTGAATATGCTGGAGATTGTTTTTGGATGAGCTAGGAGAATATTTCTTGAAACCCTCCCAAACAACATGTGCTGATGTAGGTGCTGTTTGACAACTTTTTTTAAAAGATTAAACCCCGAGACTCAACTATTTTCTGCAATTCTCCAGCTGTGGTCCTTGGAGAGTCTTTAGCCACTCAAACTCTCCTTCTCACCGTGCATTAGGACGATATAGACACAGGGCCTCTTCCAGGCAGTTTCGTAACATTTTATGTTGATTGGAAATTCTTAATTATTGCCCTAATGGTGGAAATGGGAATTTTCACTGCTCTAGCTCTTTTCTTAAAGCCACTTCACTAATTTGTGAAGCTCAATTTTCTTTTGCTGCACATCAGAAATATATTCTTTGGTTTTTCTCATTGTGATGGATGATTAAGGTAATTTGGGCTTTGTTTTCCCTCGTATTTATATTTCTGTGAAACAGGAAGCTATGGCTGGATAATTTCATGTTCATAATCACCCTGGAGTGCTCAAAATTGTGAATATGAATGGGAATATACTTCAGAGATATTTTACTCGTAAGAATTTCTAGGGGTACCAATAATTGTGTCCAACGTGTATTAGAGAAAAACATTTATTTCATAATGATATTTCCCCCCATTTTAAATTCTTATTATCCAATGAAAGATTAGATTTTTGTGAATTTTAAAATAAAAGATCAAAAGGATTAACAATGCAGATTAATTTTCACAGCCTTCTTTGATCATATTTACCAAGGGTGCTGATATTTTTTTCCCATGACTGTATATACATTAGAAAAATATTTTTGTAAAATATGAAATATATTTCTAATGTATATTTGTAATGTTATTAAAGTTCTATTATTATAAAATAATTATATTATGAACCAATTAAATTTATACAATACCTTATAATTTAAATAAAAAATTCTGTATAAATAAAACAATATATAAATAAAATATATTATAATTTATAATAAAAACTATATATATTATAATTTAATTATATATAATTCATAAAATTATGTATACAATAATTATATATACACACATATTTGTTTATAATACAATTACAAATATAGATTGTAAATATGAGTTTTATATATATTTATATATTTATATATATTGTCTTGCAGTGCAATTTGGGATTTGCCTTCTCAAATCTGTTCTCTGAAATTGGCAAAGGATGCATGTGGTGCTGCTTTACAATTTGGCCAAAAACGAGGCTTCTTAGAAGGCAGCATAATTAATTTGCCTACCTTTTGGAACAGCCTTCACGCCTTTGATCCCTCAAAATGCCTCCTCCATAGGCAGCTCACTAGGTTCTGGAACAGAGCGCATCTTTACACGAGGGGAACACAACCAGTTAGCCGCAGATGTGTGGCGAGAAGCTTGTTTATTTTTTGTAATCAGGTTTACGAGCCCCTCTTCCTCTCGCCACGTCTCAGGGAAGGATGAATTTGGTATGCGTACTGTGCATAACGCCTCAAGGTTAATGACACTTCAGAGGAGTCAGACGCACACAGAGAAAGAGAGAGCAAAATATTGCACAATCCCCCCATTAGGGGAAGGAGAATACCATCGCAGAGCCAAAGCATCGGCCCACATCTACTCAGCGTGAAGTGTATGTTGGAGGCCAGGGTTAAGACAGGACCCCTACCCCCATCTGAATGTGTGTATGTGTGTGTGTGTGCTTGGGATGCTGGGCACGTCTTCGTCCGACGGATTCTTCTGGCCCGGGGAGCCTTATTAGAACAACTTGTGCAGCAGCTTTAAAGCCAGGATAAGCTTAGCAGGCAGGCGCTGCCGATAAAAGAGTTATGTATCACATTCTTACACAAGCATGACAAAAAGCCCCCTTATCCAGGTGCCATGCAAGCCTGAACTCCTACGGCGCACTGCCGAGGACAACGGTGCCGATTCTGTGCAAATTGTTCTTAGTCCATCCTCCTGCATTGAGAGGAAACAATAATAAGTTTGTCAGAAAATGGAATGGATTTAGCCAGGGCTTTTTGTGATTGTAATACGCTTTTAACTTGATTTGTTTCAATGCAATATGTTTTAAGTCGAAATGGGAAAAAAAAAATGACAGCTGGGCTTTAAGGCATAAATTAAGTCTGCGGAAATAATTCGCTTAAACTGTGCTTAATTTTATTCCGAGCCTAGCGCACATACATTTCACGTTTTCTGAGGTTGCTTTAGTTTCTTTCTAAAAGCACTGAAAATCCAACAAATATTTTGAGATCCAATATTTTATATTTGCTGTGTGGCCTGAATCATGTTTTCTCTTTAAATTGGGTTTTCTTAGAAAAACGTATGCGATGTTGTAACCTCTTTTCATTGATTTACCATTAATAAAATTCAGTGTACAGGGGAAAAATACAATATCTGACACTGTGTCCAAATCAAAACACTGATACTGTAATGTAAATATATTTCTGCTGCAGACGTCAGTATGTTGGAGATGTTGTACTGCCATATCAAAGTGATTTTCCTTCTATTGTGCACTTACTATCATTGCTGAACATGAAAGTGAAATGTACTGTGTGCCTTTATCAATATTAATGAGGAGGTAATAATGAATATGCATTTTCATTCCAGGAGAGCCATACAGCTAATAAGCCATGATCTGGTGAAATGAGATGCAAATGTTTTTCATTAATAAAATATATTACTGTGAGTGCTTCTTGCGTATGCATCACTTCAACACTTACAAAAGATTATTCACTTGTGTTTCACGCAATCAGTTCTCGTATGAATGCTTCCTTTTGGTGGCCGCTGCCAACGTGGCTGCCGAAAATCTCAGATCTGTAAGAAAAATGATGCCTAATAAAAGTACACCCTGATACTTTTGAATAAAACATCTTTTGCACTGTAAAGCGACTCCTTTGTGGTTCCTTCGGTGGAATATAAGGTAACACTTTAGTGTAGGGATCAATTCTCACTATTAACTAGTGGCTTCTTAGCATGCCTATTATTAACATATCAACTGTTTATTATTACTAATAAAGCACATATTCTGCATGACCATATTCTACTTCCCTAATTCCACCCAATACCTAAACTTACCTTACAAACTATTAATAAGCAGCAAATTAGGAGTTTATTGATGCAAAAGTTGTAGTTAATGGTTTGTTAATGGCGACAATTGGACCTTAAAATAAAGAGTGACCGAATATAATAGCAAACGAGCATGCTTTGCGACTGATTTTTGGTGTGAATCTCCCTCAAAGGGTTATTAATGTTCTCACACTAGCACCTCTGACTAAACTTTTTCACACAACACCTCGTTATCGTTCCTAATGCAACCTTTACGCACACGCACACGGTGTAGCTAGTTAGCGCATGTGTTTTGGTTTGATTCTGGGCTTCCGCTGTTTCAAAGCGGATTGAGGGGGATTTCAGGATTTCTTCAGCATACTGTAGATAATCCTCGAGTGTCTCCATGGTCTGATCTCTTGGTTAGTGTCTCCCCGGCTCTCACGCCATGGCCGAGCTCCTCGGCCTCCCTCCCTCTCCCTCCGAAAGTGATGGCACCTCTCCATCAGCGAAGAAATAGAAGTCATGTTCTCATTTACAGGGGCCAGAAATCATTGGTGTGAAAATCGGTCGGCTTGGTCCCATCAGGTTAGTGCAGTGAAGAAGGGCCAAGACTCATCGATTTCTCTGAAGGATCTAGTAACCTAGCAACAAGCTCTGGCCCGGTCCTGGTGGACAAACTCTTAATCCTGGTAATTTCAATAGTTGCTGACTAAATGCAGATTTAAAGTTTTTCATTAGTTGCAGCTCTACATGCGCGATCCATTTTATCTCTGCTCTGCGTTACACGGTCACTTCCTGTATAGTCATTTTGGTCATAAGAACGAAATATTTAAATGAGCTCTTTTAGCGAAGCTCTTAATTAAAGCACTGTTTTCTTATAGTGCTGCTCATGCAAAATGGAAATTGATATTGGTGTTACAGATTCAATTCCAGGGAAACATACATAGTGATTGTTTTTTTTCTTATTATTAGTCACTTTGTATATTTACAGATATAGATATGGAAATAGTTCACCTTGCATTGGAAATTGTCATTTACTCACCCATTCGTCATTCCAAACGTCTATAACTTACTTTTCTCTGTGGAACACGAAAGCAGATGTTTAGCACAATGTTCACGCTGCTCTTTTCCATACAACACAATGGAAATGCTTCTACATAATCAAACTTGCCACATAAGGATTGTTTATAAGAATTTATACTGTACCATGAATGTAAGTCACTTAAAACACCTTCACAATATATACAATACCTTTCTAAAGTTTAGAGTTTTTAATTTTTATAAGAAAATTAATACTTTATTTCAGCAAGGATGCATTAAATTGATCAAAAGTGACAGTAAAGACTTCCACATTGTTACAAAAAATTATATTTCAAATGCTTCTGAACTTTCTATCTATCAAAGAATCCTGAAAAATTGCAATTAAAATGTCAATGAAAATAATTAGCAGTACATCTGTTTTCAACATTGATAATGAGAAATGTTTCATAAGCAGAAAGATTGATTTCAGAATGATTTCTGCAGGATCATGTGACACTGAAGACTGGAGTAATGATGCTGAAAATTCAGCTTTGCATCACAGGAATAAATTACATTTTAAAACTTATTAAACTAGAAAAACATTGTTTCACAATATTACTGTTTTTACTGGAGTTTTGTTCAAACCAATGCTGCCTTGGTGAGCAGAAGAGACTTAAGTTACCGAAATCTTACCGACCCCAAACTTTTGAACGGTAGTGTAATCTTAATAGGATATTGTACAAAACTAGTTTTCTCATAAAGCTTTTAAAGATGTTTCCCTGTTCATATCTTTCCTGAAGATTGATTGTGTGAGCTGCCAATATGCCTTACCATTTTTCCTGACAAAGCAAACTCTGGAAAAATTACAAGAATGGATGTTTGCAATCAATACAGCCAGCAGATACGAGTATAACCCAGAATACATTTCCTCTCACTTGAACGAGAAGGGAAGACATTAATGTTTGAATATGGAATATTAAATTCAAGCCAACAGATGCACTCATCCGCCGACAGGATTCTGACAGGTGTTTTGACAGGAAAAGGATATGGATATGCTCATAAAAACCCCTTAGTGACAATGAAATTGCTTAGGAGGACATTCTCACTTGAAGTCCTCTAGATTAATCCACTTATTATAATTTACAGTAAACTTTTGGTTGACTTGCTTCTGACAGTTAAATAAGAACTCTATAATATCACACTGCAAATCCAAATGCATGCAATATTCACATAACTATAAACATGACTTAAAGGAATAGATCAGCCAAAAATGTATAGTATGTCATTATTCACTGAAGATCTTGTCTGAAACAACATGAGGGTGAGTAAATGACAGATTTTTCATCATTTTAATCTGTCCATACCACAGCAGGATAGAGTCTCAGTGATACCAGATTAAAGACAAAGTTGCAAAGAAAGAAGATTAAAGGTAATGACTAACAATGTTGGTGTCCACACTAAGGTGACCAGATTTCTAAAACCAGGGACATTTACTGTTTTAAATGGCCCATAAAAACATATGGAAATCTCACGTGTTATTATCTATTAATATTTGTTTTGTAATTAATAATTATCTAATTAACTAATAATAATTAAATAATAAAACTGGTTTAAATACAACTTACCAAAAATCACACTAGAGTAAACAGTAAGCACTGTAAAAAAAAAAAAAATTTAAAAAAAAAAAATTAAAAAAAGCAAACAAATCAAATTATAACAAAATTATGCCTTTACAAATGCATTACAAAAATAAAATACAAAAAAAATAAATAAATAAAATTGTATTTAACAAATATTTCAACATTTTCTAATTGTATTTAGTAGACTATTTTAATTTTCACAAACTGAATATACTGTATACAGTAATCCCAACTTATTTTGAACTTTTCAAATGATATTTTATGTTTTTGCTTTTGGATAAGGAACTTTACTCTATTATTCTATCTATACAACTATTTTGCATTACTGTTTTGCATAGGCTTATTATTTTACATTTCAGGCTTATGTTGAGCCCAAGGTGCTTTCTACAGAGCCCCTAAAGGGACATGGTGGTGCAATAAAATACAGGATGAGAGGAAAAAATATTATTAAAAACATTTGTGTTCCCCCGAAAAAACTGTGTTTACAGTTTATGTGGTGCTTAGTTCAAGTGCTTAGTTCAAGACACCGTTTTGTGGCCATTCTGAAATGCTTAATGTAGTAAAACAGAGACACTGTAGGACCAAATTCAGTACACACCTTATTAATAAACTTTACAGGCAAGCAGAATAGCCCAGAATATGAATGCAATGTAGTAAATTACATGTTGCGTTTTCTCCCCCACAGAAAACGTTATAAAGAAAACATAGCCTACAAACAGTATTCCTTTAATGTTATGTATACCTTGTAGCCGATATCGTTGTCTCTGCTCCTCTCGTTCAGGTTCCGTTCTTCATGGCTAAAGTATCGGCGCGCAAACAAGTAATTGGTGCATTTTCAGCATCTTCTGTTGGTAAAAAATAATCATTGGGCGAATCACTGGGTGTTTCCCTCAATTAATAAAGGGCACTTCAGGATGGTTTCAAACAAAACTGAACACCTGAATCCCTTCACGAAGGGCTATTACACAAGTCAGTTCAAGTAAGTAATTTTGTCGTTTATGATCATGTGACTCAGGGTGGCGCATTCTCGCGATTCATTTTAAACAGAGAAATTCATTTTAAACAAATAAATGTGACCATAATAGCAGGGTTTAAAGAAAAGACGGGAAGTTTTATAATGTTAAGAACAGAGAAGGAACACACACATATAAAGCATATTTTAATTATAAATGTATATTTATTTGCTACATATTAAGAGCAATAATATTTCTGTTTTCTGTTATTTCTGTTTTTGCTGCGTTGTCATGCTGCTATTCCAGGTGAAGATAATGAGGAAATTGCATTGTCTTTCATTGCTCCCTTCCCAAATGCATTCCACACAGCTTCATTAGTGCCCTGCTCCCTCCAAAGCCTCCACTTAAAGGGCTTTGCCCTTGCTGAGTGAGCAGGGCATAAAGATGCTCACTTCTGTTTGGAATTTGCCCAATTACTACACAATTGCCCTGGTAACTAGCAGGCTATGATCGTTGGGCTGTTTGCAGCATATTTGTGGGCTGTTTTGAACGTGCTGTAAAACAGGGACAATTCCGAGGCAAAAAAACAGGACACTTATAGTCCACACCATCGGACAATACTGTACTGATTGTTAAAAGAGCATGCTGTAGTTACAGTATGTTAGCTGGCGCTTTAAAGTCTGGTGGATTCTGATTGGCTGTCAATGTTTTATTGTTCTTTAGACTGAAAAAAAATTAATAGTTTAAAAATGAATAGTACACAAATGATAATATGACACATAAGCGTCAGTACCATCATTTACAAAGTATGTGTGGTTACAAAAACCGAATGGTGTGCGTATAGTATGCACATACTATTCTAATAATACAATTCGTGTCACGCACTGTACATACACATACACATACGCTAGCATACATGTAAAAACTGAAGTATACTTTGGGCTTTAAAGTGTCACGTGCAATTTGTTTCATTCATACTCGACACCGGAGGGCACCCTCGTGCAGAAAGTCCACAAGCGAGACTCATAGGAGCAAAAAAAACAAATTTTTTTATTCATTTTTATATTTTTCAAGATTTCTTTAGATATCACATATATATCGTTATTGTGAATTTTTCAGGCCACGAGAATCCTGTAGTGAAAAATCTGATATCGTGACAGTCCTAAATGACATCATGGACCCTTTTCATAGACTGTGATGGCACGTTTCCACAGTTATTAACATTGTAAATCTAGTTTTTTAAACTGTCCATTGGAATCCTATTTCTGACCCATTTTTTCAGCTCTTGAACAGGACAATAGATATCCAATCAGATTCCACCTGAGCTCGAGGATTTAAAACAGATTTGCAGTGCATGTTTACTAAACAGAAACTTATGGTCCATTGGTGTGGACACTACAGTTATCATACTTGGTGTAAAAAAAAAAAAAAAAAAAAAAAAAATTCTTTCTCTTTATGTATTCCTTTCCTTTCTAGCTTGTACTTATTTGACAATGCCTGAGACTTGTTGTTACGAGCACTTCCTCTGTCTGATTGCCTCTTCAAGACGAATCGCTTTATGTATTCCCCAATTGTAAGTCGCTTTGGATAAAAGCGTCTGCAAAATGACTAAATGTAAATGTAAATGTAAATGTAAAAGTACCTTAATGATGTGCCTCTATGTTTTTGGTCTCCGCTCTCTCCAAACACATTAAACTAAGAACAGCAGGTGCTCCTCATAAACTCACCCAGATCCTCAGTGGCAGTCCGCCCTCACGCCAGGTCTGATGTATTAAGGCTGAGGAACAGAGCGTTTTCTACCGTTGTAGGTTTTTCTTAGAGTGAGTGAGTGGAGAACATGGTATTTTACTGCTATTAATAATGACAAGTCTAAGGGAACACTCCTTTACTGCTTAAGGCACGGATGGATTTTTAATAGTGGAGTTTTTCTTTGTATCCAAAAGGAAGAATATGATATTAGTGAACAATCATTTCAGAGGGCTTCAGTGAAGTCTGGTCTTCAAAGCCGTTCCTTGCTTCCTCATTACTTATGTTCCTCGGGTTTATTATAATGTGTTAAATGTGCATTGACACTTCATTAAAGTGTGATAAAACTCTCATGTAGCCAAGAGGTGGTTTGAGGATTTAATCAGCTCAAGTTCTCGGCTTATTAAGGGCCACAAACCACCCAGCCTAATATTAATTATATTAAATGAACGCTATTTCAAGTTTAGCTCTATGGACACCATCTTTGAGAGCACTATCAGAACGAGAAATCCACCGACAAGAATTCTGTCAGCAAATGCATGAAAAATTTATTGCTAAAAGGGTGATTAAGACATCTTCACAGCTCAAAACACACATTTCTGTATGAAACAAATAATGTGAACACTAAATATAAGTTGCACATTTTTAGACGTTTTAAACTCTCTGCAATGTCTTCCACTGTAAGTGCAATACTGAAAACTGTTGTCTATAGTAATCAACAGCATGTCACAGATGAGGTACACAGAGCTGGTTTCGAAACAATTCCTTTAAGTGATTTAATATTTCATTTTTATCTACTGTTACTAGTACTTCCAAAAGTGGAAATGAACTTTCATAGTGAGCATATGAGAAATATGGGTGTTAAACAGTATTGATTTACTCACAAACTCACTAAATCACTAACATTGAAATTAGGGTTGCCAACATTTTGTCTTTCTTTTTAGAAAAATATTTGAAGTAACCCATTGACCATGACAAATGATGACTTTATAAACAAAAAAACTAAATGCTACATACAAAAAAAAAAAAAAAAGAAGACGACAATAGTCACTGCTTGACTAAATTAAGTGCTAAAAGGCATTTGAGATGTTTACTTTGGGCTCATTGACATATGACTTCATTGGATCTGTTGTAAAAAATAAATGAATTTTAATGCCAAACTGAAGTGTCACACACTATTACACACATATCAATTCAGCTTCAACCTAGGCACATTAAAACACTAGAGAATGGCTGTACATATGCATTTCAAGATGAATAGACTCGCAGTTCAACTTCAAGTGTTTTGTATTGCAGACATTTTAATTAACAGAGCAACAGATCCAGTGAAAAATTTGTCTCTATGAAATGCTGAAAGTGGACTGATTGTGTTTATATATCAGCATTAAAAAAACATTACGATGGGTGAAAACTTCATAGGAAAGTTATCTAGCCATTAGCATCCTTGATGTATCAATTCTATTAATATGAATACAGGTCAGTTGGCAGCCCTAACTGAAATAAGATTGCGATATACTGCATAATGCTGTCTGAATATAAATTTAATGAAAGCTTTGTTGATTTGACGTTGCATACTGGCAGTAGTTCAAACCCGTTTTTGGCCAATGGTAGTTAGTAATTTGGCTCGCCTATGTCAGGTCAGCTCTGAGGCTGATAGAGCTGTTCAGTTCAGGGCGGCTCTGCTGAGAACTACTGGCAGATCTGGGCCAGCTGTGTCCATGAATACCATAGACCTCATTTCTCTATTTTATCGCACAGGCCATCAAAAACACTCGAAGTGTGTGGTGTGTGTGTGTCAGAGAGAGAGAAACAGTGTATGGAGAGTTAAGGTAAAATATACAGCAGTGTCACTGTCTAGTCAATGCGAGAGTTCTCTTAAAGAAACGTTTCAAACCACTAAATTTCATTCAAAACCACTATGCTACATTATTTTTTTCCACAATACAGAAATTAAATAATTCTCGTGCAGCTTTACCATTCAATGACAAGTGACTATATCAACTTAAAAAACAATAATAATAATGAAATAATAATTTAAAAACACCATAAACATAGTACACCTGTAATTTTCAGAGTCTGTATTTAAGTATTTCCTGCTGAAACAAGAAATTGGACCAATTTTCTTCTCTGTTTTCCTGAACAAGAAAGACTGTACATTTTAAACCTGTGTATCTGTTAAATGTTTATTTAGCCAACTTTTTCATGTCGTTCCAAACCCGTAAGACCTTCGTTCATCTTCAGAACACAAATTAAGATATTTTTGATGAAATCCGAGAGCTTTCTGACTCTCCATAGACAGCAATTGACATGTTCAAGCAACTGATATGTTCAAGGTAGTAAGGACCTTGTTAAAATAGTCCATGTGATATCTGTGGTTCAACCTTAATTTTATTAAGCTACGAGAAAACTTTTTGTGCACAAACAAAACAAAAATAAAGACTTTATTCAATAACTTCTTCTCTACTGTCATCAAAAATATCTTAATTTGCATTCTGAAGATAAACGAAGGTCTTACGGGTTTGGAATGACATGAGAGTGAATAATTAATGACAGAATTTTCATTTTTGAGTGAACTATCCCTTTAAGCAGCATTCTAACATACAGACCCAAGCTAAAATACTTTATACTTTTAATAATTTCAGTTTTGAATGAATGGATTATACTGCTTTTATTCTCTGGTGTTCTTTTGTTCTTGTTTGATAGCTGTGAACATACTGTAGGCTAATGTAAAGGTGACATGAAATGACATGAGGTAAGTAATATGAGTAAATAATATTTTCTCTTAAATGCATCAGAATTGTTCTGTCTAAGATTTTTCTTAATAGAGTGCTGCAGGGATGATGTATTTTTTAGGCCAAAACCAGTAAACGAGTTAACATTTTAGCAACCAAAGTCAATGCATTTTTTTTTTTTTTTTTTTACATTTTATCCTATGAGATAAAATACATAAGTAATACTCCCTTGTGATTTTGTTTTAAAGCTTTTACTTGTCTTAAAAAAACAGTTGCTAACAAGTGGATAAATGGGACTGCAGAAAACATCACACAGAACAGATAAACTCATATACTTTTACAGCCTTATCAGGTGTATAATCATGCTTTTGCAAACTATTCTAACTCAACATTTCAGGGAAAAATTCCTGAGGGTTTTTTTTTTTTTTTTTAATTTTTAATAAAGACTTGTTGAAGTTAGACATAGCACACATTTAACCTTTTACTTCTGGAAATTGTATTTAGGCTTCAGAATACATTAAAACTGTGTTTATTTGTAAAGATTACAATGATGAACAAAATATGTAAGAATCACAAACTTTTGTTGGACAACTTGTATTTACCTACAAAAACACGTGATCACTGCAGCACGCTGTTAGCTTACCAAATCTGACTGCTTCCTTTAGATTCCCACAGTGCAACATTAAGATACATATCAAAATACCTCAACCAAAACTTCTAATTTCTCTAATTTCCTTGCTATCACATTTAAGCATTTTTGGATAACCACAGAGGTAAACTAGCACTTGTAAACATTATTCATTAATGCTCCTGCTGATGTTATTAATTGTGTGCTAGCCGTTAGCCGTGCTAGTTGAGTTTGTGTCTAGGGTGGGCTGGTTGTTAAAAACTCCCATCCTTCTCAAGCATGAAATATTCAGTTATCTAATTAGAGAGAAACTTAGTGGTTGGATGGCGGCCTTATTTCTCACAGCACGGTGGCGTTTGTCTGATTAGGTGCTTCCTGTCGTTCTTTACTCGGCTCACGCTGATACCGCTGCACTTGATGGGAGGAAAACACACCTGACAGGGGTATCATGGAGGGGACATGGTGTGCTTGAGGATGGATGTGTGTGGGTATGTTGGGTGGGGGATGAGCGGTCGTGCTCCAGTTGGCACACCTTGCATCGCATTACATTTCCGCCCACGTCGAAAAGCCACCCGAGGGGAAAACCGAAGGCGAGCGTGGAGGGGAAAAAAGAGCATGAGAACAAACGACTGGGTTGTTTAGATCCGGCTGACGGCCTCAACATATCAAGTTTGCGGTGTCTGATCTAAATGCGAAGAAAAATGGGGAGGCCTCATGCAACCCCTTATTACTCTGTCACTTACCATTAAACATGAATAAACAGCTTGGGCTCCCCACATCACCCAGGCATTTTATTTCACAGGCTTTTTAATGAGAGTAAAATTGCATCCATTGCCGAATGTGCCTCAGTAATTTCAAGTGCATTAAAAAGAGGGGAAACACTCTTTGAATCTGTTCTGCAATGTTCCCTGCACGTAGGAATTATTTGATTATGAAAAGTTGCTCAGATGTTTACAGAATAAAATTAGATTTTGGATGGGCTGCTGACGCAGAAAGTTGTCTTTGATCAGCGAAGAGATGTTTGCTGTTGGTTCAGCTGGTGTGTGTCAAAATCAAGCTGCTCCGGGATTAACGCACACCTTGTAGCTATAATCAAATTATGGTCAACAAAACTGGGTATCGACATGCTATGATGCAGCTGGGAGTGCGTAAACACAAATTAAATGAGTCTTAAAAGTAGACTGCAAATTCATATAACCATTCTTATGGAAATTGCAATATTGACAGTTTTTGTGAGAATAATGTTACAAATTATTTACACAAAAAAACTGCTCGCTTCATGAATGAGACCCATTATTGCACATTAGTTTTTTTTGTTGTTTTTTTTTTTATAAATTTGAGCTTGTACATTTTTCAATTGGGTTCCAATATAGTACAGTATAGACACAGAATAGCAGAATAGCATACAAACAAACTACAATTTCTCCAGTATATAGTATACAAATACATGGAACATCAAAATGCACAATATACAGCATGCCATCCCATGCTGTATCCCACAATGCAGTGTGCTCAAATTAACCATCAGTTTCCAGTGTGAAACAGAAAAATTGAATCAAAATGCTGTTTTAATTTTCAAATTGATAACTTGATGTCACTGCAATGTGATATGGTGACAAGAGTATAGCATGTTACTGTGTAAAAAGTCAAAATTTAAAATGAAGCCAATTTTAGTCTTAGTACACATCTATGGTCTTTATTGTGTAATGATAATTTCACAATCCAATTGTGAAAAAGTCCAATTGATAAATTCAAGTCTCACACTACAATATTTAATATTCCTACATTACAGATGTGGTAAATGGCTTGTGATTCTGTTCAATGCAATATGATCTTGTATCTTGCAGTACTCAGATTTTTAAAAAAACAGTAGACTGTAAGTAGTAAGTTAGTATTCCATTCTGAAATTTTGTACTGGCAGATACAGGTGTATTCTGGGAAAGCATGTAGTCCAATCCCGAAACCATCTTAATCAGAAAATGTTTTCTTAGATGGAACAACATCGTGCTTGTCAGCTTGTCACCGTGGCCGCATATCTTTGTTTTGCCACATCGTTTGATGTCCTCCATGCAGAAGCAAAGTTAGCTGTTCAACAGTTTGTTTGGGTGCTTTATTAAAAACAAATCTCTCCCTATTGACAGACCCCAGCAATAAAACAATGCACTCTGCACGGCTTAGCAGAGCAACGCTACAGCATCCAGAAGCGGAGAGAGAGAGCAAACAGTAAACAAAAGTGACTGTTTGCTTGTGTATATTACAGAAATGCACTTCAGATAAAGGGTTAGATCACCTATGGGATGGACATTTGTTATCATCGAGGACTACGCCAATGTTAACGGCACTGAAATAAAATAAAACTGACATTTCCAAACATAAAGTCCTTGACAAAAACAGGAAGATGTGCACTAATGGGATTGAAAGTCAATGCTTTTGTTTGTTGAATTAGTCATGTTTATTTTCAAACAAGGTTTAAGATTTGTTCCATCTACACAGGTTAAGTCAACATGACATTGCTTAGTTCGCATTTATGGTCTTATTATGCACTGATGAATTATACAGTCTTATTCCAGTTAGAATAATATTGCACACTTACATTCCGGTTCGGATCTAATATGACCACCTACGTTTTACAATCAAATCTACTTCCAAGTCCCACCCTACAGTATTTTCTCATTACATATCTTGTTTCACTCATAAAATGTCACATTACAGAAATAAAATGGGTTGTGAATGCTGTTTGTCGTAATATGATCACACTTCTTACAATATTCAGGTTCTCAACTTCAGGTTATGACCCATGTATTTGCAACTCTCTTGCATTTTGTGTTTTGTCTTGATTTTCATGTAAAATCTGCAAGCAAAACCAGTTCTGGTGTTCTGGACATAAAATGTCTTTCAAACAATAAATAGGACGTCTGATCAATTGATTGCTGTTTTCTCTGATGTTGTTTTCTCCTCAAACAGATTGTCAGGTCTTTGTTGCATTGGTCTATATATGCTAATTTTATACAACAATGCAAGTTCTAACCCGCCCATAACATCTCTGAACTCTTTAAATCTGTGGTTCATGTACTCAGACGGCAGCCAAGCGCTCAGTTACATTTGAGTTTGTAATCAAGCTGGTTTCATCCTAATAGAAACACTTATCTGAGCATCAAGACTCAGCCACCCCAGCCCATCAGCCCTCACTGTAAATGAGTTTAATCAGTGTGCTAATTATGTCATTTGGTACATTTAACTCAGTGTAAAACTTTGGGCTTTATTGTGTAACAATCTATTGTTCCTCTCTGTGATTTAAAAGTGGCGAGCTAATGTTATGCTTAGTACAAGATTCCTTTGTTTGGCATGCCTTCAAACGGAGATCTGTCTCATTTTGTGTTATCTCAAGACACTTTCAAAAGCATCTTTGTGAGATGAAATATGGGCTTGAAGTGAGCAGTGAAACAGTGCCACCTTTTGACTAATGGCAGCATCACGGTCCTTCTCGAGGGTTTGAATGTCCAATTCCAGCTATTCCATCTCAAAGAAAGCACTTGGCTTCGGGTCAGAATGGAGCCACTGCCAGATACGAGATGAACAGAAAGCCCCCCGTCCCCATGGAAGATCGACGATAGTTGCATGAAGATGCGTTTTATTATAATATCGACTGGCCTGGTTCTCATATGAATAAATAATAACCCAAGATCTTCAAAACCTCACAGAGCCGGATAATCCTCCTGGCCTTTCAGAACAGCCAATAAGCAGGTCTTATGCAAAGGGTTATTTGCACATGTATGATATTTTCATGTTTTAGTTTCCTCAAGATAAGGCATACACTGTATATTCAGACAGTTCGCATACACATAGTGTATTGTATATTTTAAATTACTATGGTACCAAATTACTACATGTTATATGCATTACAGTATTTCAACCCAAGGCATTATTCCAGTTTAATACTGGAATACCAACTTTAAGTTGGTAATACTAGGTGAAACCTGTGTGAACTTCCAACACTGAATACCAAAATGCTTCTTTTCTAATATCTACTGCAATAGAGCAGAACAGTGTGATGCAACTAAATTAGATTTCTCCCATTTTAATCGACTACATTGTTCATACTGCAAACATAAACTGATTATTTGTTGTGAATTGATCATGTTTAGTAATTTGTCTGTCCACACTGACAACAAAAATGCTTAATATGATACAATCTAAAGGTGCACAAGCTAAAGTGTCGGTCGTCTAAAATACGTCTGCTCAAACGGGTAACCGGCACTACTTACATACCGTGGACTCACTTTCTCTTGTATCATACAAATGCAATTTCACACAATTTTAGTAAATATTAATTAGTGAAAATCACCTCAGAGGACATTAATATAAAATGTCATTATGAAAAGGAAGTAGCGACAGCAATTAAAAACAGAAAAGTGTTTCGTTTGCGCTTTTTGCATACAGATGACAACATTGTCAAAATGATCCCCAAAGGATCTGCAAAACAACAAAAAAGGTTGTGCATGCCAGGCCAGTAGTTGGCAATGTCACTTTGTAAACACTATGCGTCTATAGATTGAACATAATATGCATATGCATGATTTTTCAGATTCACGTTGTTGCAGTTTACACAGAGACAATAATGGTATTGTTTTAAAAACTTGCACTTTGAAGTCCTTTTGCAAGTTTGTGTTTTCAGGGCCCCAAAATGCCATTGTCGCATAAATGAGCGGCCTAAACGCATAAAAAGTTTTCAGTTTTTAGTTGAAAACGTCGTGTAAATGGCCCCTAAGTCAGCCTTCAGAAAGGTGCGAGAAAAATGTCATCCTTTTGAATACACCCCTGTCAGCCATTGGTTAACAAACACATAGCCCTGCCCCCAACCCACGCTATTGGTCAAATCAGTGTTGTTGTGTTGGGCAAGACAGGTCAAAACAAATAGGGAAATTTTAATTGGGCCACAACCAGTGTTGCCAAGTCTGTGGTTTTCCCGCGGAATTTCTTACACTGTTGCCGCGGGTTGTTTTTCATGACCGCGGGTTGAAGTGACCCCAATAACGTGATATTTAGCCCCTGGAATGCGAATTGTACCAGGGGAACCCTGTCAAAAAACATGTATTTTACCCCACAAAACACGATTTTTACCAGGGGATCCCCTCGAAACCGATTGGGCAAATTTTGGGCTAGTTTTGAGTGGCAATTGGGCGGGGTTTGTTGCGAAAACCTGGCAACTCTGGCCACAACATTGTTTATAGTTTTCGAGAAAATTAACTTATATATTGCTTACTTATAATTGTGTCTACACTTGGGATAAGAGTTATTTATCCATCTTATTTTTCCCACAAGAGTGGGCGTGGCCATTTGTAAATTTGAATGGCTTACCGTGACATTTGCTTCCAGCTATTTTTAGCTGTACAAACAGTTTGTTTTGCTGCTTGATATTGCAAACCGGTGTGTCACCCTATTATTTTAATGTATTATCTTAATTACGAACACACTGGTTTGTAGTGCAAACAGTTTTACGCACTTTGTTATTATTCTCATTATTTCCCTACAGCGGCTAATGAACCGGAAGTCTCGCACATTCACAAAAAACGGCTTACTTCCGCGTTGAATAATAAGGTGGATAGTTTACAAATGAGCAGCTATGCATTGTGGCAACAATAGTACGCAAAGCTATATAATCGACGTCGCTAGTTGGTGGTTAATAGACCACCATGACTCACGATTTTTCTTTATCGCGTCGACGCGCTTGAGGTGTAAACAGCTCAGTAAATAATAATGGAAGTGTTCTAGTTTTTTCAGGTCACATTGTGCCACACACTTGCCACGCAGCGTTTCACTTGAGGAGAGGTCGGTCAGTCGGTCTCTAGAGCCCCCTGCTCCTCAACCTGGCTGCATTCAACCTGTTCCTCTCACCTCTTTCTGTAGCCTTTGGCATCACTCAAACGCCGCTGAATAACTAACTCACTCTTCACCTTTATTCATGAGGCGTTTCATCTCTTCTCTTCATGTGTCAGTTTCTTCACAGCTGTCTGGACAGGTTTTATGGAAGTCCAGGGTTCCACAGACAGCTCTGGCTGAAATATTTCTCACTGTGTGTTGTTGAGAGCGTTGTAATGAATGGTGCCATTCAAAACCAAAATGCCATAAAGGAAAGAGATGAGAGCTGGAGAGATTGAAATGGCCCAGGTGACCGACTCCAGACTGCTCTGTCCTTGCAAAACTTTACCACGGTAAGCATAGTTTCTGCTCAAATACACTTTACAAAGAGTACTGCAGTGGTAAAATGGTATATCAGACTTTAATTCCATGAATTATGATACTTTGACTGTGCTCATGTACACAAACACAAAAAAAGAACTATATGGTATTCTTAGAAGAACTTTGGAGTGCCAAGTAAATAAGTATTATCATGGTACTGCCACAGTACTTTTTCATAAGGAAATTTACATGGTACTCCAATGTTCTTTAAGCATAATTTCCATGGTACTGTGATAGCTGATACCTTGGTGCTTTAATATATACCATGTTTTTGAATGATTACAATACTCACGTACATGAATACCACAAAAAGTACTACCATGATTACTTTAGTGCAGTATATAAATACCATGGTTTATATCAAAATGACATGCTACCACCATCACTGGACCATTGTACTGCCACAGCACCCTTTTAAAAGGGTATTTACCTGGTAACCGAATGTACGCCATTTCTGAAGAATACCATGGTATTTCCATGGTAAGCGTGATACACCAATAGTTGATACCATGATATATACCATGTTTCTGAATGATTATCATATTGATACACCATGGTTAACTTGCAAAAAAATACCTGAAAGTTACAGTGGTAGTACCATGGTAATTTTTATGCACCTTGGAGTACAATGGAAACGCCATGGTACATGAATTTCAGTATATATATTAAAATACTATGATACTGCCACAGTATTTACACTCCAAGGTTCATCAGAAAATACCATGGTATTAGGATGATGCAAATCAGGTTTATGTTCGTTAGCCAAATTCAAAACTATTAAAAATAAAAATAAATCTGAAATAAAATATAAATATTATATAGAAAATATAAACTAAACTAAAACTAAGAGGGGAAAAGAACTAAGAAATAAGTTGAAGCACTAAAATAACTAACTGTAAAGGGGAATAAACAAAAACTGAAATAAAAGATAATGAAACCTAAACAAGTAATATAAAAATGACAGAAGCACATAACAAAATTACTAAAAAATAAAATTAAAATTAAAGCTAATTCAAAATATTAATAAAAACTACAATATTATATAAATAATACTGAAACAACACTGGTCCAAACAAATACAATATATCCATGGTATATATCCAGAAACGTGGTATTACCACAGTAAACCAAAAAACATGGTCATATTTGGGTACTTTTTGTAAGGAAGGGCTGCTATCTGTCTCCTTGAATGAAAACTGGTTTGTTGACATCTTGCATTATTAAGAAAAACATCTTTTGTGCCACAATGAATTTTAATCAGTATGAGACAAAATCTAAAATGTTGGTGTTATTCATGTAAAAGCCACAATTCACACTGAATTCACATTCCAAAAAAAATCTCCAAACCATCTAAAAATAAAATGCAATAATGCTGCTTTAATTAACCACAGATTATGTCACACCTGCCTCTAATGTATAACCTTACAACAGGCAAAATAAATGCTTCTTTATTGCAACAAGAACAAAAAAACCATCATATCTAGGTCTTGTTGTTATTCTGTAACTATGTCCTAGTTATGGCAAAATGGCCTATTTGTGTACGGCAATATCTCACTCGAACATCCCACTCCTAATGGCTGTTTTATTTTAAACAATGCGTCTCGGTCCCTGGGCGTACTATTATCAGCGAGTGGAGTCTTCGGGGAACGCTCGACGTGACGGCGTGTGGGAGGCCAACTCCAGCTCCACTCATCTGTCACCTCATAAGGGTTTCCATGGGAACCAAAGAGCGCATAGCAAAGTAATGAGGCAGCCCATAATTGTTCACCGTGACCTTGCTGATCCCATCAAGGTTGTATCCCTTGCCTCGGCGCTACGTGTCTGCGCAAATGTTAATGCGAAACCATCTGAGATGGATAAGATGCAGCCCCATGTTTAGGCCATTTGAGTGAGGCTGGACTTAATCGCTTTTACAATCTACCCGATATATAGAGTATCATCCAGGGGATGAATCATCACGCTTGCGTCCGCCATAACCTGATTAACACGAGGGCTCCAATGCTGCAATTTTGCAATTACACACAGACGCCGACAGCCTCTCGGTCTTATTTATCCATATTCGCTCTTCTGATTGACTTGTTTTCTTCAGACTATCAGCTCCTTCCTTCAAAACTGTCGCCGGATGCAGGACTCGTCACTGTCTCTGTCTGTGTTTACCTGTCTCTCTCGAGACATGACAGGTGGCTGAAATGCACTGTGGGAACAGCCATTAGTTACTTGCTAAACTGTCGTCAGCTCTCTCCAGATTGAATTTGGGAAAGACGATTTAAGGTGAAATGGGATGCTGTGTTTTCTGTCAGAATTACACGGATTTGCTGTAGGTTGCGTGCAACACTTTAGCAACTAGGAAGCCATCATTTTAGATATGGTTCAAGTGCTCGCATAAGGCATTTTTCACACTTAAAAAGGTCATCATCGTTTTTTCGTGTGTGTGTGTGCGTCTATTTCATGTTTTGGCCAAGACCGGCTGTTCGTCAATAGTGCATGAAACTTCAGCGCTAACCTAATAAGGGCGCATTTAAAATGATTGCAGTGTATTTGCCAAGACTTCATATTTGTTTATCCGGAATAATTGCTTCTAATGATGATGTTTCCACTGTTGCTGAAGCAACTGGAAGTTTTTGAAATGTAAATTTATGCACATGAGTCTTATGGGCATATGTTTTGAGGAGAAGTGTTTTCTCTGTGACTAACTAATGTCTTCAAAGAGTCAGAATGTACCTGATGTTCAGAACATCTTATATAATAAGACACAGAGATACAAAGTGAGCAAAAATAGTTCTGCAGCTACTTACCATTTTATTACTCTGAGTGAATTGAACTTGTGAACTTGTAACCCAATTTAAATTTAAATTCAAATGTAGAAATATCCATATTCATGTGGTTTCTCTTAGGATTTTACAGTAAGTCCCACAGGGGAGGGGAGGGGAGGGGGGGATTAAAAACCCAAAAATGAAAATTCTGTCATCATTTATGCTCCCCAAACAGCTGACAGTAGCTATTGACCATAGTATGGACAAAATATTATGGAAGTCAGTTGGGACCAGAAACTGTTTGGAACAACTGGAGTAAATGATGACAAAACTTTCATTTTGGGGTGAACTAACCCTCATGATTTTTTCTTTCTTTTTTTCTTTTATTTTTTTCTGTGAGACCCTTTATTATTTCACTTGTTTTTCTTCATACTAAGAAAAAGACCTTAATCTCAAATGCTGTGAGTAGTAAATAGTAAATAAAAAAAAGAAGTAAAAACAGTAATATTATGAAATAGTATTACAATTTAAAATAACTCTTTTCTATTTGAATATATTTTAAAATGTAATTTATTCCTGTGATGGTAAAGCTGAATTTTTAGCATCGTTAATCCAGTATTCAATGTCACATGATCCTTCAGAAATCATTCTGATGTACTGATATGATGCTCAAAAACATTTCTTATCAATGTTGAAAGCAGTTCACGTTTTGTGGAAATTATAACATTATAAATGCCTTTACTGGCACTTTCGATGAATTTAATGCATCCTTGCTCAATAAAAGTATTCATTTATTTAAAAAAAATAAACTTAGTGACCCCAAAATTTTGAATAGTAGCATATGTCCACAATTGACATATTGAGTTCATTTTAATTTAAGAGAAACATCCATGATAAACGTGATACTGAGAACCCCACGTCTTTTACGCTGCAAGAGCAAACTTTGTGCAATAAAACTTTCCTTTGGTGTAAAACTGACAATTCTGACATGCATTTTTAAAAGGAAAGTCTGACAATGTCACTCTGCGTCCTTGACTTACAAAAGCATTGGGTAAAGAACAGTGTCTTCTGAATGTCTGTTTTTTTAGATTACGAGTAAGAGTGTGATAAAGCCTCGTAAGTTAAAGCTACAACAGAGATCTTCACAGATTGCTTAGAATGAATGTCAGAAATTGAAGGATTACTTTGTACTTCAAGGAAAGTGCTCCCGTCAGAGCGTTTTGGGAATCAACACTCCTCACCTCCCTTTTGTTATGCTAGCTCATGGCATACAGACTTATATTGGTTTAAATTAAAGCTGAATTAGGAATAGATTGTTTTACATTTTCTCAAGAAAATGCGAGTCTGTAAACATATAAGATTGTTTATAATAAGATTGATTATGTAAAATGAAATGAGTAGGAAGCCACACAAATCGAGAAGCAGATGGTGTGGGAATACTAGCCTTAAGTATGAGCAACAGTAATAGTGACGTCTGATTTGGCAAACACCACTGGATAACCCAACGGTTAAAGGTAAACACAGTTAGCATGTGAACCGTTACAACCTTTTACTAATGGAGACAGAAAATCAATAGGGTGTTTACCCGACTTCAGTAACTGGTGAGTGATGAAGTGAAAGGCTGAAATAGCTGATACTGTGGTACTTTAATATAAACAATGTATTTGAATGATTGCATTTATGTTCATGAATAGCGCAAAGCATATGACAGTGGTGTTCTTAGAAATACTTTGGGACAGCATGTACCGTGGTTTATATCAAAATGACATGGTATTACCACCATCATTGTACTGCCATAGTACCCTCTTAAAAGGGTACTCCAAGGTACATTAACACCTTCTTAAAGAATACCGTGGTATTTCTATGGTAAGCATGATACACTAACATGTACCATGTTTCCTTATGATTACTGTATTGGTGCACCATGCTTAACTTACCGATATATAAAAAAATAATTAATTAATTAATTAATATAAAATAATGAAAGTTACCAAGGTACAACCATGGTATTTTTAAGTACCTTGAGTTCCGTGGTACTGCCACAGTATTTGCACTTCAGTGTTCATCAGACAATACCATGGTATTTGAATGGTACATCTCCAAATCAGGCTGTTTCATTAACTATCATTAACTATTAAAACATTTTTGTTAATTCAAATAAAGCTAAAAAGAAAAAAAGAAAAACATTAACTTTGCAACTGACTGAAATGAGCACTGAAATTACTAACTGGAAATAAAACTAAATTAAAAATTAAATTAAAAATTAAATAATCCTAAATAGTAATAAAAAACATGACAAACCTACATTACAAAACCTACACTACATTGAAAACTGAAGATATACTAATTAAATCTAAATCGTTGAATTTAAGAAAAACTAAAATAGCATATTATATTACTAAAACAACACTGGTCCAAACAAATACAGTATATTAATGGTATATATCCAGAAACATGATGCTTGGTTTGGCAAACACCACTTTAGCTAACCTAATACTTAACATTAAACGCAGTTAGCATGTGAACCGTTAAAAACTTTTACTAGTGGATACAGGAAATTAATAGAGTGCTTTACACAACTTCAGTAATTGGTGAGTGTTGAAGGGAAAGGCTGAAATAAATGGGTTATAAAAGAGAAAATTGCTAATTTGATGTTTGCTAGAACATACAAGTAGAACACACCGGAACTGGTTAGTATGATGTGAATAGCAATGCATGGCTTGTTAGAAGCGTAACTGTAGCGCATAGCATGCAAGCTAGAACATTTTGAGGAAATGTTGGTCAGTTCTTGACTGTTTACTGTTTTCTCTCCGTCAATATCAGTCACAAAATTGACAAAGAGGCCAAGAAATCTGCTTGGTTGGCTTGGTTTGTTGTGGTAGGCACTTTACATGGCACAAATCAGTACTTTGTGTCTGTGGGAGATATTGACAGTGGCAGAGTATATACTGGTGTCATATCTATCAGTCTTGAAGCACTCTTGGGAGCCGTACACCCAGCGCTCATGAGGCCAGAGTCTATTTTCAGGTTTCATTTCATCTTGGTCCGGCAGCGGCTGAGATTTGTACCAATTAAGGTGATAAAGACAGCAGGCTGCCATATTTCTCTCCACACCAAGGCTGGAAAATTGGGGCGGAAAGATGGGGCCAGCGAGAATCCTTGAGAGACCGCTATGATGAATACTCTTCTTCCTCCACAGGGCAGTGCTGGGTTGCATTATGGTACGCTGACCTTTCTTATAAGATCGTTTTGCTGGTAAGATTCATTTACTAAACTCCCAGTTTCCGCATTAATGCTGCATGGGGGCACATTTTTACTTCTTATTGCCTGCTCTTCGAGTGGACTCAGCTGGTGAGCTTTTCCATCCACTCAGTTAGTGCTTAATTCGATGTGTTATCAGTGCTCCAGTAACCGGTTTGTGGCCAGAGATATGAAGCGGACACATGCGGTGATGGATGTGTTTTTGTGAATTTAAAGAGCTCGCCGTGCTGTCGATGGTTTGAAATCACTCTTTCACGCTGCTGTCCTTGACCTGGCTTATATTTTCATTAGGAGACTCTTGACGAAAGGCACTGTAAACGAAATAAAGCCTGAGCCACTGATCTGATACTGATGAAAGGTGAATGAGTCATCATCAGAACGGGCCTCGCAAGAAAGTCACCAAAGAACTGAGTGGCGCCATGCAAAAAGTCCAATGAAAATACTGAATGATGCATCTCCCTTTCATTCAAATACAGTGTTGGAAATAGTGTGCTTTGCATGAAATATGTTCATGCAAAGTATGGTTTCCGATAATCACATAAAATTATTCATTGTCTGCTTTCAAACACCATTTGACCATTATTTCTGAATGTAGAACGGCATTTTAAGATAAGTTAGCAACATAAACAGTGTAGGGAAGGTTACTTTAGAAATGTAATAGGTTACAGATTACAAGTTACTCTATTTAAAATGTAATAAGTAGTGTAACTGTTTCAGTTACTTTATTAAAGTATTGTAACATTTGATTACTTTTCTAAATTTGTAACGAATGTTTTCAACAAACATTTTAAAGCAGACAAGGTTAACCTTACCGTAGGACTCAACACTGACTACTGTCAGACTTTTAAAATCCTTCATCACTTGAATTAAGATTATAATTTAATTTTAATGTACAGTCACCGCAAAATCAGACTTCTGCACCTCTTTTTACTCTGAGGACATTCTGAGGTTAAATATAGATTTAAAATCATAACAAGAAATAGTAAATATTAATACAAGAAATATTCAGATGTAACCCCCTTTGTAATCGTTAACATTTTCGTGATTTATTTACAGTTTTTTCTTAATAACTGTAACAGGGTAATACTTTATTTAAAAGTGTCCTTGTTACATGTACTTACTATTTTAATAACAATAATTTATACATAATTACATGCAAGTAACCCTAAGCCAAACCCTAATCCTAACCATAACCATATAGTAAGCTCATGTAGTTAATTAATATTACTTAGTATCTTAAAAACTTTTATTTAATCAAAAATACAAAAAATCTGTACATTTCTGAAACATTTTTACAATTTAAAATAACTGTTTTCCAATATAAATACATTTTTAAAAAGCAGGAATATTAATTTATTCCGGTGATGCAATGCTAAACATTTTTCCAGTCTTCAGTGTCACATGATCCTTTAGAAATCATTGTAATATTTACTATTTTATTTTATTATATTTTATTTTAAAAAGCCTGTCTATATTGCATTTCAGTCACCAACTGACAAATTGCTTTCCAGTCCTCCACACTCACTACAGCCTTGTTCGCACTGCCAGTACTTGGTCACTGCATGTCGCCAGTCATTGTGCTGCTCAGTTTCTAGTAGGCGTTCCTTATTCTGGTTGCCCTAGTAACAGTTGTGAACATCTCTGCTGCTAAGATGTCTTTTCATGTCATTCCATGTTGGGATTGAATAAGATTAAATACGTTATTTCAGTTTATTTGTACAGCTGACCACAAATGAGCTGTATTGGCAGTTTAAATAAGATGTCATTCTCTGTTGACAAATCAATTTTCTTTGCTGCCAAAAATTTGCCAACAACATTTTGATGGAGGAAGCATCTTAGCAAATGCATAGCAACACACAGGCAACAATCCACAACACTCTAGCATTGTGCTATAGTTATGCACAGACACTCACATTTCCTTTAGAAAATGTACAGTTCTAATCTTATTTCTCGCTCAGATGTCAACAAACTCATCATGCCACTGCACATGAGAGGCCGAACTGCTCATCCACAGTGATCTCAAAGTGGTATTTTCCAGGAAGTGCGGAGGATAAGTCATGGTGACTCATCTTCCACTTTCACACCTGAGTTACACTCTGCCCCAGGCAGCTCCAGCTTCCACTATTAGATAAAAGTCTGAAAATCCCAAGCATCAGCAAGAGAGCTCGCTAGGCCATGTCTATCACTTGATAACGCCACACTTCCACTGCTTATAAAGTCAGAATCAAATTGCTTGAAAAAAGTTTTTTTTTTTGTTTTTTTTTTTGTTTTTTTTAGAATGGAATGCATTAAGACTTGCATGACTGCTCTTTTTACTAGTTAACTAGTAAGGTAATTGAAAAAAAAAGTAATTCTAAAAAAGTAATTGCAACTTTTTAACGCTCAATTCTGATTTTTTTTCTATAGCAATTCATTGAAAAATTGACTTGTGAGTAGGGGTGGGCGATATGACCAAAATCTTATATCACAATTTTATATCACAGTAACAACATATATCACAATATAATTAATTTTGCTTTAAATTTTGTCTTTTTGATATCAAAATTTTTGATACTATAAATTATATATTATATTCTTGTATATTTTTTGTCACCAGTGTCAGTATCACAAAAGTAATACTAGCCTTAAATTAAAAAAAAAGAAGCTCACTGAAGACAAGTAAACAGTCAGCAATTAAACAAGAATAAGAAACTAATAGGACAAAAAACTACAGTAGAACAAATAAACGCTACATATATTGTATAAAGTAATCAAATGTATAAAAACACTGCATATTCTTCACTGTGTAAATTAAATATGTATTTCTTAATATTAAAGTTACAAAAGTGATTAAGTCAAGAGCAGTGAGAGATTTTCTCTCTTTTGTTATTTGATTAACATGAATGACAGACAGGAATATTAGACTGCTGTCACTTCAAGAGCAATATATTGTTGCACATGTGTTTTCTTTCACAGCTGTTTGCTTTCACTTCAGACCTAAATTACTGTGTTTACGAGCAAAGACGGGCATTTTGACACATACAAGTGTGTGTATTTAACCATTCAAGTCCTATAAAGCGACAAAAAAAAAAAAAAAAAAAAAAACTCGGTTCAATACTTCCACACTCTATGAACAGAATTGTGAGATGTACACTCAGAACTGTGAGAAAAATAATCATAATTGCAGATGTAAACTCAGAATTGTGAGTCATTTCCATCACAGAATTAAAAAAAAAAAAAAAAAGGTCAAGGACTTTTTTCTCACAGTTCTGACTTTTCTTCTTGGAATTGTAAGTTTATATGTTGCCATTCTGAGTGTGTGTGTGTGTGTGTGTGTGTGTGTGTTTGTGTGCGTGTGTGTGTGTGTGTGTGTGTGTGTGTGTGTGTGTGTGTGTGTGTGTGTGTGTGTGTGTGTACCTGTTTTTCTATTCAGGTGGGGACTTAAACCTGAATACACACAGACTCATGGGGACTTGTGTCACGGTGGACACCTAAATTGAGGTCCCCACGGGGAAAGAAGCTTATAAATCACACAGAATTAAGTTTTTTGAAAATCTAAAAATGCAAAAAGTCTCCTCTGAGGGCTAAGTTTAGGTGTAGAGTTGGTGTAGGGCAATAGAATATACGGTTTGTACAGTAGAAAAACCATTATGCCTATGAATGTCCCCACAAGGATAGCGAAACAAGCGTCTGTGTGTGTGTGTAATTCATTTGTGGCAGAAATTGAGTTCCATAGGTTATGCATCAATTCTGGCTGGTATGTGAACGCTTAAACTGAACTTCAAGGGAATTTTCCTATAACAGTTGTCACGTGATCACGTCATCCACATCGACACAGACTAGACAGTGCAATCCCTAGTCGGTATTCTTATTATATCAGTTATGCTGTTCTGTTATTTGGCTTCATAATTCACTGAGACTCTACAGACTGAAATACTTTCATCATCCCAAGGAGTGCATAAATCAGCGCTAAATTAGCAGGGTGTTTTTATCAAGAGGCTGCAGCGAGACTGTCTGGATGAGGCAGACAGAAAATGATCACCAGGACGCTACAAATTTTTCACCCCATGCCCTCTCGTTTGCATTTCATCCCATGCATGCTAATTATGTGGTATGTTCATTTTTTGTGATTTTTTTAATTGGCAATCAAATTCCACAAAATGTGTTTTTTTTTTTTTTGTCTGTACCAAGTACCATCTTTATAATTAACTCACAGTTGCCATCCTCCGCATGAAATCTTGCCCATGGACGAATATGAACATCTACTGTATGATGTGAAGAGAGTACGATTGGATTATAGAGACTATTATGCCCAGTTTTGGGGTGATTTTTCATGCGTGATTTTATCTCTCTTCTAAATTTAGTTAATCAGGACCAGATAGACTCTGCAGGCATTTTTCTGCACAGATTTTAGGAGACAAACTGAAGAAATTCTCTGGAATGGATTTAACGGTATATTGCAGATTCAACTAATAAGTAAGCCAGAAGTACACTAAAAAAAAAAAAAAAAAAAAAACACGTTTTACCCCTAAAAGGTACATATTAGTCCCTAAAATACTTATATTAGTTCCTATTGACAGAAAGTAATCACATATCACAAATGTACTATATTTGATAATCACATATTGCAAATGTACTATATGTATACTATATGTATATGTAAAATATACTATAGTTTACTATATGTACTAAATGTGCTATATGTACATTTTAATAATAATAGTAATAAATAAATAATCAAATATATGTATAAATTAAAAAATAAATATTATACAAAATATAAAAATATAACTTAATATGAATTAAATTTGATAAAAATTCAATGTATTATGTTAAGTCATTTTTTATTATTTATTAAAATATTAACTAACAATCTGCTCAATCAGCAGACGCAGTATATCTGGGACTTTCTGTCTGCATAGTTTGCAGTCTTTTATGTGTTATTGTCAGGGGTAAAGAACGACGAAGCTAACCAGTGTTTAGCTGGTTACAGCCAACCGATTTCAAAAGAGCTATCAAAGAAACTATTGAAAATATAATGCGGGTAACCTGTCAGCCTTTTATCTAGTCTAGTTTGTCGCTCTGATTGAGAGTTCCCTAGAAAAAAAGTAATATATTTAAAATACATTTATTTTATAAGTATAGTTCCAATCTATTAACATATTTACTGACATATCGCTTGAGACTTACTGATATAAAAATTATAATTAAACTTTATTTGGACTATGCAATCTTAATTGCCTACAATGTGATTTTTAGTCACTATTGATGAAGATTGTATTATCTTTGAATAATATCAGTCTTTAAATGCAAGATATTTAAAGTGTATCTGAGATATACTTGCAATAGTTCCACTTTAGAACAATCAAATATACTTCAATATATCTTTAGTTGGATTTCAGTACTTAAAGTACATTAAGTACAAAATTAGTTGTTCCAATTTAGCAGACTATAAGTATACCAGTTTAGTGTAGTAAAAGTACAATTGCAGGGTATTTTTTATTAAGTACATAAATATGTAAATGTATTCTTAGCATGAAATAAACATATTTCAAATAGATTTTAGTATATTTATTTTTCACTAGGGTTGTAAATACTAATATTTGGAAACAGTAGACTCTGTCAACATCCTAAGAAAAATTGCTGAAAGTCCTTCAGCTTCCACAGTGTCTTGTGCATGTGTGTCACAACTCCAGAACGATTTAATAAGGTCTTTAATTTGACCCCATCACCTCAAGCAATATAATTGCATCCCACAGAAATCCCAAGATCAAAGGATCTTTTAAAGTTTTTGACACCCTACTTAGTTCACAAATGAGAGTCGCATGATGGATAAATGGAAAACACCCAAGCATTCCTTCAACAGACATGGAATCAAATCATGATTGTAGCTTCTGATTCCTGCTTTTTGGTTTCAGCCCCAGGCACCTGCTGTTCTCTGTATTGTTAATGCGTTGTCCTCAATCCCAGCATGCTTGAGAAGCAGCATCTTCTATTGCAACAGCACAGTGCAACATAAAAGTGGCATTTCTTTTGACATTATTCATTATTAACTGCACTTGGTGGACTGCACAAAACATGTCTTTTATTGTGTGCGTGGGTGTACATCTTTCATGTTTTATCACGAAGACGCCCTTAACGTCAGACTTCTCGGCATAATTACTTCTCGTGGGTTATCAGCACAAGCGGGTCAGGTCTCAAGTGGACTTGGCGGGCTACGGCAACACAAGTCTGGACGAGCGGCGGTGGAAATCTAGGGCAAGTTGGAGCTTGATGTTGTGATTGGCATCGCCTGGTTCAAAAGAAAGACTAGGGGAGCTATATATAGATTAATTACTGTTGCACAAAGACGTCATTCCGGAGTGTTTGCAGATAAGATGTTTACAAACTAGGCTAAAGAAGGGAGGAGGGTGACAGGGCTGTGTGCCATTCAGAGCTGAATCGAGAAAGCCTTTTAAATGTATAGATTGGAGAAGAGGTAGAAAACATTTGAATTTGAATCTGCAGACTGTACATTTTTTGCTGTAAGTGTATACATTAAAAAAGGTTGAGTTTTGATGTGAATTCATCATAAACATTTTATCATATACACAGCATGTGCTATTTCTAGAAACATTTGATGATAATAATGTTCAGTGTTTGAACCTAGTATGTAGATTTTTGAAACTTAAATTGTATTATTTTTTATCATAAATTACAAACACACACACATAATTAATAAAGTTATATGACAACATTGTAACGATGTGGTAGATATTTTAGTATGATATAACAAAAAAAATATTTTAATTAACTAAATTAATTTCATCCAATTAAGGCAATACTGAACTGGAAAATATCTAATCAGTTCTAATGTATTCTATGTTTAGAAGGCATATTTGCAAATTAAACCTAATTAATTACTCTTAAACATTTTATCATACACAATCATACACATTTTATTTTTTATTGTATATATATATATAAGCCAATTATATTGTATATATTGTATGTATATATATATAAGCCAACTTAAGAAGCCAATTACTTTTAGGCAATACTAAACTGGAAAATATCTAATCAGTTATGTATTCTGTGGTTACATGGCATAATTGCATAATTAGTCCAAATTAATTATGTAAGTAAGTATTTTTTTCAAGACACGTCCCTGTTGAATTTCTTTAGTGAATAAATAATAATTCCATCTCAACTTCCTGTCATTTCATCTAAACTTCCTATTAAGAGTGGCCAATTTTATTCAAATTCTTTGAATCTAAAGCGATCCAGTTCTTAAATTCTACACTTTCCTTAATTGTTAAGGAGATAAAGATCAACAACAACACAACTCCCAAGAGAAAGGACTCCTGCAACTTTTCATTTCCTCCCAGGGAGCGTCATTTGCGTAGATGTCACAATGAGATGGACTTATGTAGGTTATCAGACGCACTGGAGCCCCCTTGAGCATTTCTGAAATTAATGTCAGAATGACGAATATGATGAAGGGCTGCGATGAATATTTCATGTATGACCCATATGAGGGAAAGAGAGAGGGAGAGAGCAGCAGAGATGCTGAGACGCTGAGCGGGCTTCGGAGGAGCCTGAGCTGCTGCTGATGCTGATGCTGCTGATGCTGCTGATGCGGGGAGGCTGACAGACACACAGACAGACAGACAGAGGGTCTATTCCACGCGTGGATTATTATTGCTCTGCATCGAGCTCTATCCATAAGGGAAGCAGCCGAGGAGAATCGGAAGAAACCGAAGCCCAGACCCGAAAAGTAAGTGATTCATTTCCAAACCTCTGTGCTTTGATGTGATGCATGTATAGTGAAGTGATCAGTGTTTTCACATGACAGCGAGTTACACTTTATATCGCAGTGATATTGTGTATTTACTGTACATGTACAGTATGACAAATCGAACTACTTTGTGGAGCTGCTTGTACACTGTTATCCATTCTGTCTGTTTTCTGCCATAAATGCAGCTTAAAATGTTTACAGACTCTGTTCAAACTTTACTCTGTGGGTTATGTCTGAGATATGTTATGGTTTAGGCTTTTATAAGAAACGTAAGATTAAAGTTTGTTAATCTCCCTTTGACTTTTACTTTGTTTAAATGTTCGCTGCTGTGATGGCGTCATCATTATATTTGCATACTAAATCGCAATTGGTCTTCTTTCCCACATTTATTTGCATAAAGCATTGTGACTGTTCTTAATTTGTTTATTAAATGGAATATTTTTTTTAGTTTCTGTGCCACAAATAACAAGAAACATTACTGCAAAAATAACGACTGTGTTCGAAATCGCATACTCTCTGAGTATGTATTTCTTTTTGAATAAGTACTTCGCGGTTATTAAAAAAGTACAGGTGCCTCACGTTTTGTATATTATGCACTATTCTGTGCTGTTTTGTATTATAAATAGTGTAAGTAGTGTGTTCAGACTGCGATAATGAATGACAAAATAACCTTATAAATCTCATACACTACACAGTTGAGTACATAGTGCCTAGTTACGTAGTGTATAAGTGTATAGTGCATCATTTGGGACACATCTTACACTCAGTCCATGCATACATTCATCACGTTGTCATTGGCATGTGACCTACCAGCATCAGTTGTGTCACTTCACTCCTCTCCCATGGCTTCACTGGAGTAGTAGATCATTCATGTACTATAGTAGGGAAGTATGCATGACTTTGGATGACTTTCTAAACAGAAAATCCACCCTAAACTCTCACCTTTTGTTGTGCTAATCTTGTTTTATCTACTAAATAAACATATTTCAATTCCATTTGGTGTCATTAGTGTCACAGACATAACATGCTTTTAACCTTATTTTTATTTCAATTTTAATATTTTACATCTGCAAAGGTTAAGAAGCTGCATAAAGTTAATTTTCATGCATTGCAAACAGAGAGCTATGACGTGACATTAATGTTTTGCACAACACAGCACCATAGCCTTAAAACTAGTTTTTACTGATATCTCATCAACTGTAGTAACAAAAATATGGCTTCATTTTCGATCTGGAATTGACTGGATTTTGAAAAGTGACTGTTTTATATCAGAATAGGGTGGAGGTGGAGAGGGTCTAAAAAGTGAGACGGCTTTGCAACTTAATGCAAAAATGAAAGTCATTTCAGAGGCAGTGCAAGTTATTACATTTAGAGAAAAAGATTCAATTTGTCAATATTACTGTAGAAAACTTCCAATTCTGAGTCTCAAATTTATGTTCTAAAATGTTTTTCCAAGCCATACATTTTGTTTGTGAGAAGACCGTTTTTTATTTTATTTATTTATTTTTTTAAGTTATTTAAAAGTTAGCATAACATTACTGGTGACTCAATGTGTCATTTTCATCAAAAGGATGTTCTGCTTAGGTTTATTCCTAAGATTTACCAGCGTTTACACAACGTTAGTCATGTATATGGCTATTCTGACCACATTTTAAGTTTTTTTTTTTTTGCATTCTTAACTATTTTTTATTTAAACTAATAATAATTGTGCACAATAAGACCAAAAACATGCATTCAGAAAGTAAATAGGGTTCGTTTTGATTGTACTTTGACCTTAAGGTAACTTTTGACAGCGTACCTGTGAATGTCAGGCGGGCCACAGTAACCGAATTGGACGTTAGTGGGTCAACTGGAAAATATAGCAGTACTAGTTCTTTTGCCTGAAATCTCTCATCCTTCGGTAAAGATGTCACGCCTTCATCCATAACGACAAGACTTTAAGTATGGATTACATTCGTCTACCTGAAAGGTCACAGCCTTTGTGAGCAGTCAGTCAGTCTTCTCATTTGAATGCAGCGGATAATGTGTATTAAAGGTTAGAGCACTTTGACTCGCAGATCTCTCGCAGGGCATTTTCAAAAAGGGGAATATTTGCTCTGCAAGCTTTTCCCCCCCAAAGCTCAGACTAACCAATTTCTGAAGACTGTTTCAGCCTGCTTTAAACTGCGACTGCATAATGTCCGCCCGCTCCAAATATTAACTGTCTGCAGCAGTGACAGCCTGCCAAGTTTTCAGAGTCGAGCTTCAGTGATTTCTCACCGTACTGGTGTCTTTAAACACCGCGGGGGAATAGCCGGTCTGCTGATTAAGGATCCGCGGCCTTGGACTCATTCATATTGTAGGAAGGTATTTCCATAGCAATTAGCTATGAGACCTTTTGGCTCTCGCTTTAGAGAAATACATCCCCAGCTCCCAGTTGTAATCTTCCTGCTGAATCCTCATTCGGACCAGTCTCATCCACATTATTATCCCACTGCATTTATATTCAAATGGCACGCCGAAGGCCTTCGTAATTGAATCTAATCCACTCGGTTTGATCAAAGGCCTTTTACAGGAGTCATAGTTTAATTTGTTGAATCAATAGAGCAGCTATGGTTTTGTCCATGGCTGACCTAGATTTCTCTAGGTTTTATTACACCGCCTAAGTTAGCCGGCTTTTTTGGGAAAGCGTGTTGCAGGGAGTTTCGAATATAAAATCGTCACGGAAAGACAAACGCATTTTATGTAATCCTCCAGGGAATGGCAACGGCGGAATTGCATTATGTTCTGTATCGTGCGCTCGTGCGCTGAATTCAGGGTTGCTATGGAAATGATCTGCTCTGCTACAGTTGACATTGGCCAGACAATGAGCAGAAAGGATTAAGGAAGCAGCAGATGAATAAAGAAGAGGTCAGGTATAGTATTCTCCCATTTAGCTCTGTTATATCATGATGCTTTGATACTAGGCGTGGGAGGTGCGAGCAAAATTAGATTGCAGGATGAGCCGTTTTATATCAGGATGATGTTATATATCACAATATAGTTATTTTGTTTGTTTTTGCTTCTTGCTGGAAATTTTACGAAAAAGCTTTATATATTAAATAACCATGTGGTGATGCCTATTTTGGGGTATTGCAGTGAGATAAATAATTTTGTGGTGGAAAGTGGAAAGATTCACATTATGTGATGCTTTTAACAGTAAAACTAATTGTCAGAGCCTTATTTATTTATAAAGACGTGGATTTAAATCTTGAGTATTTAATGAGTGTAATATATTTCTGAAAACTTTGTAAATGAGGTTTCTATTATATATCTTTATGATAGTGGCATCATTCTGTGAAGGAATGTTAATTTTTGACATACTCTCTAAAAAATGAGTGAAAATAGGGCCTAATGTACGTGTGTGGAAGATAATTTCCATTTTTCACAGGTGTTTTGAATTACATATTTTGAATTGCACATTGTATTATGTTGTGTTTTAGAGTTAAAGGTAATATTAGGGTAATATTATGACCGAAATCTCAATATGAGTAATTTTATTTCACGGTAACAATATATATCACAATATTGTTATTTTTTTATATTTATGATATTAAAATTTTTGATACTATAGAAATTTCATAATTCTTGTAACCAGTGTCAATATCACAGAAAACTAAAAAATAAAAAATAAAAAAAATAAAAAACTACAGTAGAACAAATAACTAAGAAATGCTACATACATTGTATAAAGTAATCAAATTTATAAAAACATTGCATATTCTACACTGTGTAAATTAAATATATATTTCATCTTATTAAAATTGCTGTGTTTAAAAGGATACTTTACTTGCAAAGATGGCCATTTTGACACATACAAGTGTGTGTATTTAACCGCTCAAGGCCTATAAAGAGGCAAAAATAACACCGTCTTCACATGCGCATATAGCGAAATAAGTTCTCTTTCGCTGCTGATTGCGTTTTTAAAATCTTTTTTTTAAACAGCATGCAGACAATAAGTTTCTGTGACCACGAACCACAGCAACGTCATGTGAGTGTATAACCGCGATAGAGACGATAGTCCAAAATCTCTACCAGTTGACAAATTTATTTCAGTTAATCATGTCTACTGGTATATCGCTCACTACTGGCAGAAAATTACCTTTTCTGTTTTTCTATATTGTACAGAAATATATTAAATTGGAATGATACAGTTTTTTCCAGTATCCAGTAATTTATGTTAATAAACATTCCTAAATGAAGTTACTGAAATATTGAATATGGAATATTGAGTGAACTCAAGCTCACATATCACAGAGGTGCAAAGAAATATGACTAATTGGACAGATTGCTACCATACTTACAAAATCTACAAATAGCATTTATTCCTATGATTAACCAGCATTCACACAACGTTAGCCAATTTTAGTGTTTCTTGTTGTATGCGAAGTCTGACCGCATTTGAAGCCCTTTCTGTCATATTTCACTTATAGATTGCTTTTATAGCGATTCTTTCCACTAAAAGCGTATATGTACTGCAGTATATGCACTTTTAAAATAAAGGTTCTTTATTGGCATTGAAGGCTCCATGAAGAACCTTTAACATCCATGGAATCTTTCCATTGCACAAAAGGTTCTTTATAGTGGAAAAATCCCTTAGATTATTATAAATGTTCTTTTGCACTATGAAAGAACTATTCTTGTGAAGGTTCTTTGGGGAACCTAATATGGCATTGTTGCAAAAACTCCTTTTTGGAACCTTTTTTTTTTTTTTTAGAGTGTTGAAAATTTTTCAACCGCTGACACATTTCTATCAAAGCACAGTATTGTCAAAACGTTCGGTCTTATTTGACACTGAAAGCAAATGTAAATTGAAAAGAAGATGGAGCAGAGAATCCCCTGCAGAACTATAACAACGCTCGGCAGATAAACCCTCCCAGGATCATTTTGTTCTGATTAAGAACCGCACTTTTGTGGACTTTAGAGTTGGCGCTGTTTGAATTCAGGGAGGCTAATTAAATAGAAGTCGATAAACGCTTACCTGCTGGGGCCTTATGGATTCAACGGAGGAGGGAATGACAAGAAGGCCTTAAACGGATCATTTGCGTGAAGTCTATTGGATCATACTCGCAACTAATAGCTCAGGTTAGGATACAATGAGGTGCAGAATTAAGCCTAAGTTATGTATTGGGGATGGGAGACTAACTAATTAAAAGTTTGAAAAGGATGCACACTGATTGTAAATGACTTCGGTGGGTGCTCGTAGGCCTACTGTTGATCTTCAGCTGTTCGAGCAGTTAATTAACCAAAAGAAGAAGACGTGGCAGAGCAAATCATTACAGATTGCAATTAATGCGATTTGCAAGGCATGCCAAGAGTGAGCAATCCTGCTTCGTTAACAAGAGAACGTCAGCTCGGGTCAAAGGGATAAGATCGCTGTGATTTTTGTTTGTTTGTTAATGCATCATTAAAAGCGAAGAAGGCTTCGGCGCAGAAGCCCTGGTTCCCGCATCTTGAGATCTGCTCATTGTTTCTATGGCAACCCATCTCTGCATACCGAGTCGGGGGTGGGGGGGAGAAAAACGAGACTTGAGAAATATGTCTTTCCTTGAGCTTTCTTTTAAGTTTCTGTCTTCTCTTGGATGAGACGTACGACAGCTTGGCCTGTAAATGATGGTGGAGATAGTCGAAACCCCAGGTGAAAGACTGCGATTGGAATACAAAGGCGGGGAAAGAAAGGCAGAGGGTTGGACTCAGAGGATAAAACCTTCTCATCTCAGCTCGCCTTTCACAGTCAATTTACATCTGAGAATATCTCCCCAAGTTACGGCTCGCCCGGCTCGGCTTCGTAGCTCTTTGTAATTGTTACGTGAAACATTTATTTAAATCTGAACTGATAATCTACACTACAGACGCGCTTCAAAAAATGATGTTTTTATAGGTGACTGAGCATCAAATGGCTAATTGGAAACAAATCCATTTTTTCACATTCGAAAGGGATTTTATCGTGAGATCAAGGAATTTTAGGGGCTCAAGTTAAAAGGCTGGTTGACCAACATTTTCATGTTTTGAATATTTTTTCACATTTTTATATATTTTAAAATATATTTATAATAGTTTTCATGTAAAAAGATAAAAGTCATAATATATATGATGTATTGTAGTTTTTTTTATGTAGTGTAAAAAATTCAGGAAAAAATTCAAAAATAAATTTGATCAAAAATACAGTAAAAACTATATTGTTAATGTTATTACAATTTAAAATATTGAAATTTTTAAATATTTTTATTTAGTTACTATTTATAAGTAGAATTTATTTATTTAATTATTTATTTAGGGATCGTTATGCATTTTATCGCAGATTCTTCAAAAGAACAGCTTGGTATGAGTTTCATATGCCTGTTAACTTCATCTGTTTCTTAAAAGCTTTTTTTCTCAGTTATAAAGCAACCTTGAGCTTTGGGAAAGTTGCTTAATAAAACTTTTTCATGTTTTGATTTTTTTTCATATTTTTATTTATTTTAAAATATATTTATAATTTTATTTTTCATAGAAAAAAACGATAAAAATAGAAAAAAATATGTAATAAAACTTTTATAAAACTATTTGTGATCAGACGTTTTTCTTTTTAAATACTTTTTAATATAGTTACTCAGCAAATATGCATTAAATTGGTCAAACATGACAGTAAAATTATGTATAATGTTACATTTATTTCAAATAAATACTGTTCTTTTTAATGCTAACAATTCTTTAAAAATAGCAGGCAAATGTTTTCAATCATAAATATATAAAATAAATATATGAATAATAAATAAATATGTTTTTCATAAATACTAACTTTAAAAAATAAAATATAGTAAAATATATCTTTTTTTGAGCAGCAAATTAACATATTAGAATGATTTCTTAAGGATCATGTAACACTTAAGACTTAAGTAATGATGCAAAAAATTCAGGAATAAATTCCATTTTAAAATATTTAAAAAAAAATAATTTCAATTCAATGAAAAAAAAAATCATTTCAATATTTTGATCAAATAAATGCAGTTTTAGTGACAGGGTTTGTAGAGCTTGAGGGATTTGTTTTATAACATGATGTTTCTCAATCTCAATCCCTTACAATCGATTGTTCCCCTTTGTCCATGTTTGATGTTTAATATACTTGAGGAACAGGATTTTGGTCCTGTGAGCACCCTTAAAATGGCAATATGTTGAAAGAAAATGAGAAAGTCTGACAGAGTTAGTGATATTTTGAAGCTGTGTGCGAGCACAAGAGAAAGAGACCCTGAGAGATCAGCTCATTTTACACTGTGATTGAACTTGATGAAGTGTTCACCACTCTCAGGGGTCTCTGTGTAGTTAACACAATCACTAGAGGCCCAGAGCTCTCCACCTGTAATAAGCCAGTTTAATCGATATTAAAGTACTATCTGATGGCTTACAATGAGAACAGAGCGGCCAAACACTTCTACTCGGTGATCAACTTTTCAGAGAAGCCCATCAGAGACTCGCCATCCACCTGAACGGCTGTAAATGGCATTGAGATCTGAATGAAGGTCCTGTAAATTGAGACGTGTCCTGGGAGATTTTTCACTCTTTCTGATGATTTGTAGGCTAATTACAGTAACATTATACTAACTTTACTACAATTTTCAGTAGTGTGGAAGTAGCTCAACTGTTTTCATAGTAATGTAATTTTAGCAGTTCAGTTTGTTCCTGCTTTTTTCCTTTTTTAACACCACATTAAATTGTAAAATGCAAGCAACCAGAAGTCATTTGTTTTTAATGAAACCTGATCCAGAGACCAGCAGCACAGACACAGAGATGAGCTTTCATCGGTTGAGGTAGAAAATCTAATTTGAACTAGTTTGTTTTTCCAGTTCTTAGTTTACAAAAAAATAAAATAAAATAAAATAGAAAATCATGTTTTAAAAATTAAATTCAAAGATTCATGTCCCCTGTATTTTAGGTTTGTGTTTTAATATTTTGTTAAATGCTGGATTTTCTTTTATTTCAAGTCATAATGTGTGTTATATTATGATGTTGTAGTTTTTTGCTTTATGTAGTGTAAAAAAATTCAAGAAAATTTTCAAAAATACACTGCTGTTCAAAAGTTTGGGATCAGTAAGGTTTTTAATGTTTTTAATGGAGCCTCTTATGCTCATCAAGGCTGTATTTATTTGATCAAAAATACAGAAAAACAGTAATATTGTGAAATATGATTGCAATTCCTAATATTGGTTTCCTATTTTAATATACTTTAAAATGTAATCATTCATCACTTTTTATCCATTTAACACATCCTTGCTGAATAAAAGTATTAATTTCTTTAAAAATAAAAAAAGAAAGAAAGAATTTACTGACCTCAGACTTTTGAATAATAGTGTATATTATAACACAAAATTTCTATTTTGAAAAAACACCGTTCTTTTAAACTTTTTTTTTTTTTTATCAAAGAATCCTAAAGCACAACTGTTTCCAACATTGATTATAAATAAGCATATTGGAATGATTTCTGAGGGATCTTGTGACACTGAAGACTAGAGTTATGATGCTGTAAATTCAGCTTTGCTTCACAGGGAAAAAAAATATTTTAAAGTATATTAAAATAGAAAATTCTTATTTTAAATTGCAATAATTTTTCACAAAATTACAGTTTCTTCCTGTATTTTTGATCAAATAAATGCAGCCTTGATGAGCATAAGAAACTCCTTTAAAAACATTAAAAATCTTACTGATCCCAAACTTTTGAACAGCAGTGTACATTTGATCAAAAATACAGTAAAACCTCTGTATTGTAAAATTTTATTACAATTTAAAATATTACCATTTTAAAATATTTTTATTAAGTATTTATAAATAAAATAAATTGTATTTATTATTTTAGATATTTATTCATTTATTTATTTAGGGATCGTGATGCATTTTATCCCAGATTCTTCAAAAGAACAGCTTGTTTACTTTTTTGTGCTTTCTTGTCACTTGATGAATCTATTGCAACCTTGCTAAATAAAAATATTTCTTTCTTTAAAAAGCAAATAATTAAAAGTGCACAAAACAATTAAAAATAGTTCAGACGAACCCTTATTTACATGTCAATTACTCAGAGTTTCCCTACTGTGGAAAGAGGATGTTTTCAAATGAGGCTCAAATTAAGATGTGTCCTTTCACATAATGAAGCATCTTTGTTGTGTAGATTTCAAAACAAACAGGTTGCTCGATACTAATTGGATTTCACTTTGAAGCTAATGTGTGGTTTGTCGACATCTGCTTAAATGGCATAGCTGCAATACTTCTAATTTTTCTCTATTACATTCAAGTCTTGTGCTGAAGCGAGGGTTGTAAGTGAAGGTGACCTGTTGTAGAGGAAGCATGGGAATGGTTTCTCGAGGAAAGACAGGGACTGAGGGAGATATAGTGAGGTGAAGACCACAGTTGCCTGGATACTGCTGGATGCTAAGCCGCAGTACAATGGCCCACTTCAAGCTCATTGTGTACACAGCTGAGGAGAGAAGAACAGTTGTGTGAAATTGGTTGCATCAATTGAATCAAGTGATGATGCTATTCTGGGCCGTCTTCCATATCTCTGCCTCCATTTGGATGAAAATAGAACATAAAAAAAGTGTTTGCATAACTTAAGCCGTGGACTTCACAGCCATAAATAACACAAAATGTGCCTTTCTTTGTTTGCTGGGATACATATTGTAACAACTGTAAGCTTTTCTTTCTTGGGCGAAGTCTTTGATATGCATTAGCCGTCTGTAATTAGTTCCCGTATTATTTGTCTTAATATGATTACACAATAATTGTAGAGCTGTAATAAATAGTGTTTTGTATATAAGAATGTGCTAAAGGGAAAACAAAAACAAGCTCTAATTGCATTACGTTTGTTTTTAGCAGACACTACATCTATTTCACTCTCAACTGATACTAAGTGCACAATTTATGTTAAAGTCAACATGAAATAAAAATGTGTTTGCTTTATTAAAGAGCACCTATTATGCCACTTTTTACAATATGTAATATAAGTCTCAGGTGTCCCCAGAATGTGTCTGTGAAGTTTCAGCTCAAAATACCCCACAGATCATTTATTATATCATTTTGAAAATGCCTATTTTGAGTGGAAGCAGAAACGCTGTTTTCATGCATGTCTCTTTAAATGCAAATGAGCTGCTGCTCCCAGCCCCCTTTTCCAGAATAGGGCTGTGCCTTTACAACTTGTACCTCAGATACTCTACCGAAAAACATGCGTTTGGTTTTGATTATCATGTCTATCGCACTGAAATCATGCGTATTAAAGCCATGTCAGTTTAAATTTCTAATGTACAGTTTTGTGAGCGCACACATCTGAAGCGCATGAGGCATGTGAGTACTAAACTTTCATGACTTATTGTGCTTAAACTGTCAAATACACGCACGTTTATGTTAAATTTAAATTTACACATCATCATCCTGTTCAAAAGTTTACATCCCCTGGCTCATAATGCATTGTGAATACTCTAATTCTGTAGAATGGCCCATATATATATATATATGGGTCATATATATATGGGCCATTCTTCTATATATATATATGTATATATATATATATATATATATATATATATATATATATATATATATATTTGAATTGGTCCAAAGTCAGAGTTGGAAACGTCTTGGAAAAAAAAAATGTATTTTTCCAAAAAATTTGTATGTATGCAAATTGTATAATATATAATATCCAAGGTTAACATTTCTAGTAATTGTGCAGTTAATTCTCATATTGTATTTTCAGAAAGTTTTGGAATATTTGTCTTGTCCCCAAATTTGTAACTACCGAAACAGTAATAATAATTTAATTAGAAGGGTTATATTGACCTGTTAAGATTTTGCATTGTAAATATATTTTTTGCCATTTTATTAACCTTTTTTTTCAGAGGTAAATCAATAACAATTACATTTTTAACAATATTTCAAGTGTAATTTATGAGGTGTGTTGTATTTTGAACCCAATTTTTCTTTGTAAATGGTAAAAAAGTTGATAATACTGACTTCAAAGTTAAGGATTCATTAGTTTGAATATACATTGAACCAAAAACTATTATAACATCTTAGTTGATAATTCAGTATACTTTATTTTTGTCAGAACATCCCATGTTTCAGTAGTGACAGCACAATTTCGGTAGTGCGAGTAATGCTTTGATATTGACCACATCACATTACAGAATTTTAACTTGCATCCTAAAACACTACTGAAACATACTAAAATACACAAAATGTGCATAACTGTACTAAAATTTTGTTTATTTCCCCTAAATAAAGGATTGTGTGTTGCCTTTTGTCACTACCAAAACAATGATGACATGTTTGGGTCGTGACTGTTTCGGTAGTGACAATTTTATGAGATAACACCCAAAAAAACAAAGATGTCACTACCGAAACTCCATCAAATATTTCGGTAGTGACTGTTTCGGTAGTGACAATTTTAGATGGTTTTGAACCTTGCTCAAAGATGCTAATCAGCACATGGTTAACTAGCACAGTTCTGAACAGTGGTACACATATAAAAACTAAATGTTATGGAATAACTCAAAAAAATGCGCTTAATTGCAGAAAAAAGGTGTTCGGTAGTGACGTTCTTTAAAGTTACACACAGATTTTTCAAACTTTTGAACACATTTACCTCAAAATGATGGGATCTATCTACTCACCCCTTGTAGCTATGAGAGGGAGTGACATAAATATTTCCTGATCATAAATGTAGGGGAGTAGTTAAAATCAGTCTCAGCCAATGGACTAAAACATACACTGTTTCGGTAGTGACATGAAAATGCAGGACACATTTTTTTACATAAAGTTTCATAATTTTCAAAGAAAATATAAAATAAATATATTTTTTTAACTTCACTTTTTACAAGAATCAAAAAGATACTTCAGCCACCTCCCAATTGAAAGTACCCAATAAATGATGATTTTATATATTAACCTTATTAATATTTTAAATATTATAGTGGGTTTCAATAGATAATAGAATGATCTTAGTAAACATCTAAGATTTGAAGACTTAAATGCTTTTTAAATTAGATTTTTGATTGTGGGACAGCAGTTTGGACCAATTCTGTAGAATGGCCCATATTTTAATCAGGTTTCATTTAATCTGTACTTAATATTGTAAATATTATATTTGAAAAAAAAAATATATATATACACTCAACGTATAGCATTAAGCATATAACACTGAACTTGCATAATGTTTGCAGGAAATCATTTGGCTATCATCTGATTGTTCTTGTAAATAATGGACAGATTATTCAATTATCAAGACCGTTTGCCCTAATAGCAGTTTCTAGGGCAGATAGCCAAGAATACACAATCAAAAAACCAAAAAGAACTACCAAAATATTAGACTAAATGCTTGTAAAAGCTAAATGGAAAAGACTGGAACAGTGAAACGCACTCCAGTGATGATGCCTCATATATATCATTTAGAGATGTTATGAGATGAGTCAAGCATCATATCCCATTCAGCCGTGGGAATAGTAGGCGACATTATGAGAATATATGGACATTGCGAATATTGTAATGACTGTACACATTGTCATAATTGCTGTATGAATCGCACACAGCGGATACAGCAGTGACTACTAAACATTAAAGCTATTATGGATGTGGGCTGAATGTAGAGTTGGCCATGTTAACAAACTCCTCTGATGTTTTACAGGAGCTGACGTGAGAAGCCACAGCAATCGGTCGGGGTGATGACGCTGCCCTCGGCCCATGAGTTTCATTGGCAGAGCCTGGCCTGTCTTTCCAGCGCCCGCGTCTATCACTCATTGGCTGATGTAGGGGGGCAGCTGTATATGGTGGGGGGTTGCGATGCTTCGGGTCGACCCACCAGCGCTCTCGAGCTCTACTCCCCTGAGGTGGACCGCTGGCTCAGTCTTCCTCCGATGCCCACGCCGAGAGCCGGGGCGGCAGTGGCTGTCTTAGGTAAGCAGCTGCTGGTGGTTGGTGGAATGGGGAAGGACCAGCGCCCCCTGAAGGCCGTGGAGGTGTATAACACAGAAGAAGGCAAATGGAGGAAGAGGTGCTCGCTCAGAGAGGCGTCCATGGGGCTTTCTGTCACTGTTAAAGGTAGAAAAACCTTATTTTATAATAAACATGGAGTGGTGTTCACTACATATATAGTCTGATGTATTTACAAGTCAATTATTCAATGAAAAAAAATGCTTTTATTTTATTCATTTAAATTGAATTATGTTTATTTAATTAATCAATTAAATTGATTATATTAATATAATATATTAATAATACATTTATGGATAGTGGAAAGTGTCTCTATATGTGACACTGGACCACAAAACCAGTCATAAGGGAATATTTTTTTTTAAATTGAGATTTATACATCATCTGAAAGCTGGATAAATAAGCTTTCCATTGATGTATGGTTTGTTAGGATTGGACAATATTTGGAAATCTGGAATCTGAGGTTGAAAAAACTAAATATTCAGAAAATCACCTTTAAAGTTGTCCAAATGAAGTTCTTAGCAATGCATATTACTAATCAAAAATTAAGTTTTGATATATTTACAGTAGTAAATTTACAAAATATATTCATGGAACACGATCTTTACTTAATATCCTAATAATTTTTGGCATAAAAAAAAATTTATAATTTTGATCCATACAATGTATTTTTGGTTATTGCTACAAATATACCTGTGCTGCTTATGACTGATTTTGTGGTCCAGGGTCACATATTACAATTTGGAGGGAAGGGACTGAAAACATTTACAATTCTGATTAAATGTTATGAAGATAAATAATAATATTACAAGAATACATATGAAATATTGTGTATCTACTAGTCAAAAGTTTGGAATAATTAAGCTTTTTGTATTTGAAAGAAGAATAAATGCTCATCAAGGCTGCGATTATTTGATGAAAAACAGTAAAAACAGAAATATTGTGAAATATTATTAAAAATTAAAAACTTTACAAAAACTTTATAACTTTATAAAAACTTATATTTTATATACTGAAAAAGGATTTATTTTTTTAATAATTAGAAAAGAAACAACAAGTAACATTGAATTATACAATAATCTTTGTTTTTTTTTACGAATTGACCTAATTATTTTAATATTTATCTTCAAAATATTTAATTTCAACACACACGCACACATATATACGTGTATATACGTATACCCCCAGATGTAATTCAATGTTACTTACTAGCAATTTCTGAGTGCAAGTTGTTTCAAAGAAAATCCTACACCTTTTTCAGTGTATAAAATATAATTTGTTTTCTTTGGAATAATGTGTACTGATGAATTATGCACAATAAAAAAAGAAAGTGTATTAAAGAACAAAATAAATGGTTTTATTTCATGTTGACTTTAAACAAAAAAAAACATGTCAGTCACTTTAAATAGTCACCTCTTTTCAGCGGCAGTTCTGTCAGCACATGACATTTCAAGCATTTATTCATTGTTTACTTGACATTGTATTTGACATTGTACGGTGAGAGATTGTTTTGTTCAAGAGTTCTTTGTTGAAAATAAAGACCTTCATTTGACTTGCTTCACCCCTGTTCAGACGGCAGAGCTCTTGCTGTTGGGGGAATGGGAGCAGACCTCCTGCCTAGAAGTGTTCTCCAGCAGTACGACCTTCGCAAGGACATGTGGGCGCTCCTTCCGCCCATGCCCACCCCGCGCTACGATACCAGCATCTGCCTACTGGGCTCCAAGATCTACGTGGCAGGTTTGCTGAGCAGAGAGAGTCCTTGTGTTTCTGCAATCTCTCCTTGTGCATTAAATACTTTGTGTGTGTATGTGTGTTCCTGACCTCACTGTAGATTTGTGGACAACACTGTTGAAAAATATCTGTTGAAGTTAGCTAAATCTGAAAAGATAAATTAATAAGAGGGTTTCTGCAGGTCTTAAACATGTCTTAAAAAGTCTTAGTTCACCTTTCTAGAAATTAAGGCCTTGAAAAGGTCTTAAATTGGAGCAGAAAGTCTTAAAGTCATAAAGTCATAGCATTAAATGTTGCATATACTGCAAAAAAATGAACAGTGCAAATATCTACATCCTCAAGATACATTTACTTGAGAAAATGGAGATATTAGGTCTTGTTTTCTGAGAAGCTGAACAAGATTGAGTTTATACTTAAAACAAGAACAAATATCTGTCACTTGAGTACGAAAACTAGTTTTTTCTTTGGATTTTTCTGAGCCCACTGGCAGATATTTGTTCTTGTTTTAATAATTTTCTCTGAAAACAAGGCTTCTTATCTTATGTCATTTTTCTTATCAAGTAAATATATCTTTATTTAAAAATCCTTAGGCGTTTGCACTGGAAAATACTAAGGAAAAGCATCACTTTTTTTTGCAGTGTGATCAAATTGTAAAGTAAAAGATATTTCCATATTCTAGTTAAGCAGTTTTTTGATAAGTGTTTTTTAATAATTTTTTGCAAAACTGTTTCTAATACAAGGCATTTATATTTAGAGAACATATTGATATATTTTGTTACCTTCTATTTTTCCTTTACTTGCTCTTAAAAAGTTTTTTTTTTTAATTTTTTTAATTTAACTTTATAAAACATCCAGAAACCCTGAAATAAATAAAACTCCAAGCGATAAATAAAAAGATAATTGGTTTATAAAATTTGTGTTTACTTGTAAATATGAGAGATATTTGGTGCTTCCCCGTGCAAAAATGACCAATCACCATGAATATCTTTGTTCCTTCAGGAGGACGTCAGTGTAAGCGTTTGGTGAAGGCGTTTGAAGTCTTCGACATGGAAAGCCGCACCTGGTCCTCTCTACCCAGCCTGCCTTGCAAGAGATCTTATTCTGGGGTCTTATGGGACAGCACCGGATGTCTCTGCTGGTTGGGAGGGCTCAGACAAGGAGGAATACACCAATGTTCAAAGTTTACCAAGAATGTTAACATCTTTGACACCAACCAAGGTAAATTAGCTAGACATACCAACAGTATGAAAGAATGTCTCTCATATTTGTGGTACATCCAAATGGCAATTAATTCACATAAAACAGAACCCAAACTTCAAATTGAAGCTATAAAATTCTTAAAGGGATAGTTCCCCCTGGAGCCGTGTGGAGCACTTTTTAGGATGGATGGATGCTCTTTTTTGGGCTTCAAAATCTCAACCCCCATTCACTGCCATTATAAAGCTTAGAAGAGCCAGGACATTTTTTTAATATAACACTGATTGTATTCGTCTGAAAGAATAGTCATATACAACTAGGATGGCTTGAGGGTGAGAAAATCATGGGGTAATTTTCATTTTTGGGTGAGCTATACCTTTAGATTGTCTGTATTCAGTCAGATTTGGGGTTAGTAAGATTTCATATTAAGAAATTAATATTTTTATTCAGCAAGGATGCATTAAATTGTTCAAAAGTAATAGTAAAGACATTTATAATGTGATAAAGGTTTCTGTTTGAAATAAATGCTATTCTTTTGAGCTTTATATTCATTAAAGAAACCTGAAAACAAATGCGGTTTACATAAATATATTAAGCAGCACAACTGGAAGACTGGAGTAATGGTTCTGAACATTTTAAAATATATTACTGTTTTTGACTGTATTATTGATCAAATGCAGCCTCGGTGAGCATAAGAGACTTATGAATAGTAGCGTGTTACTTCGTTAAAGTCTAGATTGCAAAAGATTGTGTTGATAAATAGGTCAATAGTGCATTTTTATCCACATTGCCTATTGAAATAGACAAAAAAATCAGCTGAAAGATGGCCAAAACCCCTATAAAATCAATATCCTAGACCAGTTTAAGCAGGCCCAGAGACTAACTAATACCATTTTAGGCTAGTTTAATATGTTTTTTTTTTTCCCACAGGGTTTTTGATCACACAATGCATTTCAAAAATAAGCTTAGTAATGAAACTCTGTGAACACTGTAACCTGTGAATATAGGCACCAAATTAAATCAGCACTGTTTGTGCATGTGACATGAAACAGGCCTTAGTTTTAATCTGTGAAATCTCCAAGAAAAATTGTTTTAGCTGTTGAATGCGTATCAGCAAATATGTTTCAACGCACAAATATATTAGTAATCTCGATAACTGTTCCCTTTTTATTAGATTTTGTTTCTCGGATTAACCCAAAAAAGGGGGTGGAAAGATACAAGGTGTGACAAAACGTAAGACCTGCTGAAATGAGTTATTGATTTCTCTCCAGCTTCTCACTCTTTTTCTTCCTCTACATCGTTTCCGCTCAAATCTGATCTTTTCTAATCAGATTCAGCAGATGGGAAAATTGAACTTTTTTTGGCCCCAAGGGCGATAAAAAAAGTTCCTATCGTAAGTGGGCAGCGAGGAGGTCATCTTGAACAACTGAACTTTGCACAATGCCGTGTGAATCATTTCTCTCTTTTTTAATTATTCCATTACTGGCACATGTGTCAGACAACAGGTGCGTGAGCCGCCATTCACAGAGCAGCACGAGGGATTAAGCCTCGCTATCTAATTTCCTTCTACCCGAATCCGCCACTGGCAATAAAAGCCCTCACGTACAAGTCTCCCAGTCTAATATAACTAGGCGATAAGATCATGGGATAGAAAGGAGGCGTTAAATGATGCTATTCAGAAACACATTGTTATCCATAGCTCATCTTGATAGATAGTTGAGCCCATCTGCTCTTTTGTCTTAACGCTGGCTGCTGTGGAGAAGGTTGTATCCCAAGAAAATCCCAGTTCTAGGCAAGATGGATGTGCTCTTTATTAAATATTCAACTTGACACTGTATACTTGCTAATTGAGCAGCATGTTTTTATAACTTTATGCCAAATGAACAGGCACCAGGATGGACCCCACCACCTGTTTGAAGGGAATATGAGTTTGCATCTGAATAAAAATCATGCTTGGCATCAGAAAAAGTGAAAGGGCATCACTGTTCAACAGAAAAAGCGTCAGATTTTCAGCCAACAACAGAGCAAGCGTTGCACGCCAAGGGCTGAAATCAATATCCTGTCCAAAGTTGACAGACCCTTCATTGCTCATTCAAGTCAGACACTTTGATCCTGATCCAAATTGCCAAATTTGCAGCAAAACATCAATAAATGATTTAACTACAATCACTGGAGAAAAACAAACTCAGCAAGCATCCTTGTTGTCCACTGACTACATAGGCCGCTACCTTTTAAAGCAGCTTCCTGGATGAATATTGCATAAGGTCTTTAAATACCATAAAGTCAACATTGCAGCTAATTTGGGGGCGAGAAACACCCACTTATATCAGAAAAGAACATCTGACTGACATGTAAAGCAATCAACCACAGTTTGACGACCTTGTTACATTACGTAATTTTTTGTTGTTGTTTTTATATAGCAATGTCAGCATGATGCTAAATGAATGATGTTAGAACTATTGGGTAAAAAGTCAATACTGGGTCAGTTTTAATTAGGATGATCTTATTTTAAATAAAGGCAGCAAGGGAGGCAGAGCCTTCTAAAAATATTGGACGGGGAAAAATATAACATTAAAAATTGTATAAAGCACTTGTTTTTCTAAAGAAACATTGTTCAACAGTGACACCAACATGTAAAGTTTCAGCAGGAGTCTGTCGTGCCTCCCCTGAGCCCATTGAGTTTTAACAGACCTCCTAAAGCATGTGGTGAGTTTCGGTGGGGGGTAATTGAGAATGAAAGGGTGAAAGTCATGTGAGAGGAGGCAACGCCTCCATTGCGATATGATTGGACATGACTGGTTATGTTCGGCTGTGATTGGTTCATGTGATAAATTGCTCCTCCCGCGTTCGTGAATCAGCCTGAATGAACTATATAATGGCGTTAATGAGAAGACTAAAAAAAAAAGAGTAAACAACTCACACACTTAGATATAACCACTTTGTTACATAAAAATAAGAAAAGTAATCGGGTTAGTGAAATATTCTGTGACCAATATTTACCGAGCTTTGATGACTGATGATCCAAAAATTTCAAAAATAGTTAAAAGTTAACTATTAAAAAGAATAGCTGAACATTAGTTTACAAATAAAATATATTGTTTAAATTGTTACAGTTATGTGTGTATGTGTTACTATCAGAAAGTATTATTAATCAATTCATAATTAAAAAAAATATATTTCTCTCCACTCATCCACCATCTTGGATATTTTTTTCACATCACTTGTTGCAGTGAATTTTAGGGTTGCCTGTTTTGTGAAAATTGCCTGCAATTAAAAAAATGGTGTTGCTCTTGCATTTTGAAATGGTTTTGATCAGTTATATAAGTGCTGTAAGCATCTGCATGTTTTTGCAATCAAAAGCTCAGCATGTTTTTCAACAGTATGTGAACAAGAATGGCAGAAGGAGTTGGCATCTCTCAAACAACCATCATTATTCTAATGCTGTTTTGTGTGTTATTGGCTGTGATTGTGCTTTTTGGCCGATTAGGTTGACTAAGAAATGTAAATAATGTGCCAAATTAACATTCTACATCTGTGAAACACTGAAAGCTGCACAGCTCCAGCTTCCTTTTCAAAGCAATTAAAGTGTTCTAGCTCAATAATTTTTTGAAGAAATGGTCCTTGCATTTATTACGGCAAGCCATTGGCTTAGTTATTAGACAGATATTAGATCCTGCAAATGGAAAACAGTCTGTCAGCTTTAATCGACAAGCTCGCAGGCTCTAATCTGCAGGAAAGCCCTTTATTTCCATTTCCTCTTTAGACATTTTAGGTCAAATGAAACAGTTTGAAATCACATATAAGCCGGTTAATTTTCTTTCACTCATTGTATAAATCTGATTTATTGTGTCAGATTTTAAATCACACCGTGTTAATGGTGAATAGTGTGTAATTTATTCCAAGTTAAAATACTCTCTTGCATCCCATTTTAATGTACAAACTATACGTAAGCCATTGCTAAAATGGCATCTTGTAAATTGCAGTTAGTAATACAGAAATTACCCACTTCACCTTTAATATTTAGCATTTTATTATTGTTATTTGTGTCCGTTTTGATTCGTAGGAACTTGGTTGAAATCAGAGGACACTGTACCCTTGAAGACCAAGCGAGCAGACTTTGCCGCAGCCATAGTGCGAGGCAGAATGATCGTGGCGGGAGGTCTAGGTTTGCAAGTTGCACCATAATATATTTATCTACTGCACAGTTGCTGTCACGGTTGGTGTCATCTAAACATCTGTTCTCTTCCTACAGGCCATCAGCCATCAGTGCTGGACACCGTCGAAGCCTTCCATCCCGAAAAAAGAAAATGGGAGAGGCTGTCGCCCATGCCGACGCCGCGTTGCTCTGCCTCCAGCATTGTGATCCGTGATCGCCTACTGGTAGTAGGGGGTGTCAATCAAGTCCCAAGCTCCGCCCATGAGATTCTATATGTAAAAGAGGAGGAGATTCTTTAACCATAGAACTTTAGGTTTACACATCAGAAAAAGTTGCCTTCACTGATCAAGTAAAACACAAATTTTCACTCTAAATATGTGGTCACGTTTACCGTCGCTTGGCGAAATTTTGCATGAAAATCCAGTCTGCGCAATTGGGAGTTTCACATAAGGGGCGAAAAAGTTCTCAATTGACCCTTCGCAAAGATCGTTTTTAAAGAAATTCAAACAATAAATACCGTTTTGTGGCTCTTCAATGACAGGTCATTGTATTGCCTCAGTTAAAGCGACATGTGAACCGATCGTCTTTTCATATGTACTTAAAGCATGAAATAAACATGAATGAACATCAGAACGTATAGCTGTAGGATAAGATGGTGGATTCGGCGTTATGATTGGTCAGATCGCGTGTCAATCAAGCTCCCTGCAAACAGTCAATTCAGTTTTCGCTCATTTTCAATTTGGTCATGCAAATCCATCATGCTGAGCAATAGAAACCTGAAAACTTCTGTGTGAATATCTATGCTATTGACAATAGACCTTTTTTGCGGAGTTTCGCGAAAAATTCGATTTTGCTCATTCAAATTGACACGCGAATTTGCCAAGCTGACCTACCAAAAACTGCTGGGTTCATGTGGCAAATTTTCATAATTAACTTGAATACTAGCAAAAACTGCATGAGGAAATTTATCGTAACCAAACAGCTTCCTATTGGTCAGCTTGGCGAATTCACGTGACAAATTTCTCTGCGCTGGGAACTTTTTCGCCCTCATGCGAAACTCCCAATCACGTGAATGGATTTCGCTCGCAAAATTTTGCTAATGTGACCACACCTTAAAGCCTGAAATATACTCTACTCAAATACGCAAATGTGAGATCTTGCAAATGCAATAGGAGAGGGTGTAGAGTTTCCTTCAAACATTTGTCTTAAACTGAATTCAGGTAGCTAGCTACAAACATGTCAACAGTTCAAATGTAAAATGTCATTTTTGCTAGCCCTAGCACATGATTCTCTTCAAACTGTTGCTCCGCCATGACAGTAGTTTAGCTGAAACAGAAAAATGACTGTAGAAGATGATGTTTACTCTGATGCCTACTTTAGCGCCCCTTGTGGCAATGCTGACATATTTCATATGACGATGCATGAAATCAAACTAGATTTGGTGTTTATGTACTTATGTAGAGTATGTTTTGGGCTTATTATCAGCACAACAAGGTTTTTGAATGCTAGACTGTTCAAACAAATAAGCTGCACTATGTTACAAGGAATAACTAAAGCACATTGTAGGGAACAACATGTATTTTAGTTCCACGATGCTCGCCGTTAATTCCATTACAAATAACGCACAGCAACGACAATCTGCCTTTTCAAGCCAACAGCACCAAACACCCACTGAATGATCTAAGCAAACAACATATGCACAAACACACCTTCAAATACACAATGAATCAGTGTTTGAAATAGAAACAGATTTAGCAGTCTCCCTATAACAGTGTCTTAAGGTATTTTTAGGGTATTTACAGGGTTGCTAATTAATCTACTGCTATTTTTAGCATGATCATTTAGTAATACAGCAGAGGTCTTATTAATAAAGTGAAGTGTTAACTTTAGAATATTATTTGTGCATACCTCACTGCATTAGTTGTGTAGGAGGTGTTATGTGAACAGATTTTGGTGGTTCGTATGATGAATATTGTTGGTTATTTTTTCACTCATTCTGGTCAGTTTCATCCTTGTCAAAGGTAACTTGCACTGCTGTAGCACACACACATGCAATCCTTTTTCTAAATATTTACAGGGTCTTCAGCAATTTACGGTAGCATCAAGTACTTTGTCTTTAAAAACCCCTTGAAATCAAAAACTGGCAGTTTTGTGACTTTAAAAAAATCAATAAAGACGAGCCTTTATAAATGTCTGGCCCCAAATTACTGTTACAATAGGAAATACATCAAAACAGGACCAAAACCTCCAGTCTACAAAGGATTTCATGGGGTGTTTAAAACTATACTAATAAGATACTGAGTGTGTTTACGTGCATAACAACTCATTCTGAAATCCCAGCAATGCAAGAAAAGTTTACATGAGGTTTAAAATTATTGGTTCACATACACTAAATAAACCACTGGGATTGTGACTTAAACAGTTTATGACCTTGAACTGATAAAAGAAAACCATTTGTGTGTTTACATGACCTTACATGCTGCTGGGTTATTAAGCATAATCAGTGTAAGACTGTGCAAGTAAACACACTCAGTACAGAGTTCAGCGATGCAGTATTTTGAATCGAAATAAAGTTGAAAAGCCTTTAGGGAAGTCATCATAGCTATGGCCAATATCATTAAATGATGTTTACTTTTTTCTATTATGATGTTTTCACTTGGCCATTTGCTCTCATTTTGTTAGGATAATGTGTCTTGGATGCACATAGCAATAAAATGAAGCACTGTAATATATGGTTTTCTACAATGCTTGTACATTTGTGGTTTTGCCATTAAATGAACTTTGTCTCCTGCTCTGGTCTTTTTACTTCCTCGTTTCTTGGTTCAAATGCACTCTTATCTGGGGTGGGAAAAAAGATAAACGGTTGATTTTCTTTTCTCTTTTTATTTAATGATGTCAAATAGCGACTCACTTACTCAAGTCTTAAGCAGGATGGGGGTTGAGACAGAATGAGGAGCGACTCTAACCGTATGGACTCCTGGCCTGAGGTTTATTTGTCTCTATTGATTTCTCTCACCTCAGCAGAGGTGAAATGTGTCTCGCGGTCCTGTCGGCCACGCTCAGACCTGCTGAACCACACTGCAGAGATGCAGTTAAAAAGTGCTGCAGTGGTTCTTCACAGTTTATTTGCAAAATGAGGCTAGTGCATGTGTTACTGTGTTCTGGATTGCTTGGAAGACTCTTGGCCAGCTTTCCAGGAAGTAGTAAAGCAGTCTTAATTTCAACAAATGCTGTCACAGATTTCACATGTATCTGTTGATGAGAAATGAGATGATCAGTGAACCATATTACAGTACAAATATGCATGGTTTTAACTACTTGCTAAAAAATGCTAGATGTACCCTTAGCCTTCCAGAAAACACAAATCATGAACAAATAGCACTATTAGTTACAGCTATAGTTGGAAATTTGTATTTGTCCATTCATTCCCTATTCCCTTTCATCCTGTGCTCCAATGAAGTGAGTGGCTGCTGTGCGGTCCGATTTGCGAATCGTTCATTTGAGCCGATTCTTTAATGATTTGGTTGAACCGATTTGTGTTCTAATTAGTAGATGGGTCGATAATCATTTTAATACATGATCATTGAATTTCTTTCAGTAAAAAGACTAATCATTATTCGTGTTATTTCGTTCCTTTAATTAAACAGGGTTAAATAGCAATACCTGAATTCCCTGAACACGTTCAGATAGCAATCTTTGATCATATTCCAAACCACTGAAAAAGAAGATTCTCGAGTCTTTCATTTCTCACATAACAAACGCAAAACCTTTCATAGAAATTATTGAAGGACACCGAGAGTACAACTCTCTGAAGTTTCTGCAAAATGAGTCTGGTGTGTTATATGGAGCGCTTCATTTTTTATCTTCCTCGAAGTCCTCAAGCACCGTTTCAAGCCTAACAAGCAGGTGTTTACCTGGCAAGCCAGCTGGTTTCTAAAACCCTAAAACCCCTCTAAAAGCCAAAAGACCAGCTTTACCGTGCTGGAAAACCAGCTAAGATTATTATAGGTTTGGGGTGGATGTGTGTGTTTTCAAACACAGCGATGGAAGAATCAATGGATTTGAACCAGTTCATTGGAACGAATCATCCGGAGTGATTCACTCAAGTGAATCGGACTGTCAACACTACTGGTTGGTAAGCCTGCACTTACACTGTTTACCACTTGGAGACACTGTTAATCAGTTTATGTGTGCTTAAAGTCACTGTACAGTCTTGTTATACAAATACCTATTTAGTTTGGCTTTGTATTATGTACTAATAATTAGTTTGACATGAACTCTAGAACATCTAGGAATAGCAGGAACATCTGAAATTCATTACATTTCATAAGCAAACTTGCATTATTCTTTAACAGGCACATGATTTTTGTCTAAAGTTTTTCTGGGAGAAACAAAATCTCTAAACACTCATTTGTGAATCACTTCCTATTCTGGACATGAAGGCGCCCTGAGGGCACGCAAGGTGAAATGTTCTGGGGCTGAAGTACCTTTTTAAGATGTGATACATGCGGTCAGGCTACTCTGTAACCAAACCTTCCTGTGTGAGGTGCCTCCTGGCTCCATCAACCTGGTCAGTATTCTGATCACGTGACCTCGGCCAGCTCAGGACCGTGGTGGTGACTGTCGGGGACGACTTTTGCACCTCAGTGGAGAATTTTCCACATTAGTCGTGTTAAGCTATCTGCGGCACGGCTCTGAATGAATTAAAGCAGAGCTTTAATGATGTTTAGATGTAAGAACAATGGGGTAAAATTTAGCAAAGTCTGTCTAAAGTGGAAAATGCTTACACTCTGTGCTAAACTAGCACCCTCATGACTCAGAATGGGGAACAAATTATATGATTTTCTGCTATTTCAGAGAACATGATTGCAACAAGCAGGGTTTGAAATAATATTCTGTTATATTTAATAACAAATCGAGCGGTGTGATATAACACAATTTTCATTCCTCATATTTAAACAAATAGAACGCATGCAGCTACACGCTGAAGCTAAGTAAAGTCACATAATGGGATTTACGAGCTTGAATCAGATATGTAACTCTTGCTGAGTTTGGGGGTGGAAAGAGTAGCAGGAAGAAAAATAAAGTAGATGTCTTTATCTACCAAGAAGGTGTTTGTCATAATCATGATGTAGGGCTAAATTTGTGAGTCTTAACCACCTGGGATAATCTTTAAATCTGGACAGATATGAGAGTTTGTGTCTGAAAATGGAATATAGTATTATCGTTAGTGGTGCTTGCTATATTTATGGTTACGCATTTGAAGTTTGTATTAAACATGGGCACGTAGTTCATCCAGCTCCTCATGAAATAAGATGCTTCAAATTGCATGGATGTTTGAGGAGTGCTGTGCTATTACTTTTCTAAACCATTGGACTTATCATTTAAGCCTGGCTGATGAAAAAATGGGGAAAATGGCATTAAATTACATTGAAGGAGAGTCCCAAACTGTATAAAATCACATACTGTAGAGCAACCACTCAGAACACCCCAGCACATTATATAGATAGATAGATAGATAGATAGATAGATAGATAGATAGATAGATAGATAGATAGATAGATAGATAGATAGATAGATAGATATTTAATAATATTTAACATGGACAAAGGTGTGATATCACATCACTTTAACCTAGTGAATATGTCAGTTCGTACCTTTATCCTGCTGGTATATTTGGAGTTTAAGGGCATTTATATTTGCTCAACCTACACACTGAGGTAGATCCTTGCATGTTCTTTGTTGACTGGGTAATGACCGAGGGTTTTATTCACACTGACATTGTTCTTACACTGAACTTGATGACTGCAAGGTGACCATGTATGTCCTCAAATTGAATAAATCTAAAATTAAACCTAACACTTATTTAAACTACAGTCAACAGAGACAAGAACATGTTAATTCAGCAATTAGGATTAGCAATTAGGTTCTCAAATGACAAAAAACACCTTAGAACATTTTATTTTGATTGCAATTAAAAGTGAGTTTAACTTCAGAGTAAATGGTCAGTATTCTAGCCCTCCCATTGTGATTATTCCAAACGGTAAAACTGTTTTTTCATGTGGTCTTTCAAGGTAAACAAGGTCAGGAGGTACATTCCTGCACACCTGTAGTAAGACACAGAGTTCCCCACGATCAGATAATGCCAGCAGAAATATGGGCAGTTTTGTTGTCAGGTAAGCAAAGCAAAGATGTTTCCAGTAACTCATGTCACTAAAGCTGAAAGGAGGGCATGTCAGGAAGGCCAGTGGGTGTTTATTATTTGTCAAACACTATTATTTATTCAGAATGATGACCATATAACTCGTAGAGCTGAAGTAATGGTAAATATAATGCATTAAATAAAACATTAAATACTGTAAGTGCTAGGCTTCCTCCGCTCAGGAAAGGAACAGGGTTATTGTAGTTAACTAAAACCATAAAAATTTCATATATATTTATATATATCATTCATATCATATTTTATATATATATATATATATATATATATATATATATATATATATATATATATATATATATATAAACCTTACACTTTATTTCACCTTGTTTTCATTTTGATTAACATGATGTTCTAAAATAACTAAAATGGAATTAAAAATTAATAAAAAATATATATAGAAATATTTAAAACAACATATATAGACAAAATATTTAAACAAAAAAAAAGACAAAACACACAACAAAATTACTAAAACTTTAACTAAAATTAACCTTAAAAAAAGAAAATATAAAAATAAAACTTTATTCAAAACTTTTTAGTATCTCAGTACTAAAATAATACTAGAAGGGACATAATAATGGTTAATATATGAGATTTGTTATTATGAAAGTTTTTAATTTTTATGAAATTCAAATGGCACTGTAATTTTCTGTCTCTCGTTTGATCGTAAGTTTGTGTGTGAACTTTGGCCCAGAATAAACAGATGTAATCTGTAAAATCAATTCTTGCTGTTCTTTTTATGCAATTTGTAGCATTGGACCTTGTGCCAAATGTCATGTCAAATGTGAGCTGTGTTCAACCTGTTCTAAAATAGAGAAATCCCTTCACGTAATCACAGTGTTTTCACATTTGGCAAACTTTTTTGTTCTCTACAGTGCATCCAAGGTTTACTTTTTTGTAGTTTTGTTCCCAGTGACATATATATTCAATTTAAAGGGATAGTTCACCCAAAATGAAAATTCTGTCATCGTTTACTCTCCCTCAAGTTGTTCCAAACCTGTATGTAGAACAAAAAAGAAGATATTCTGAAGAATGTTGGTAACCAAACAGTTGGCAGGCCATCAATTTCCATAATATGGAAAAACTCTATCAAAGTCAATTGCTTCCGTCAACTGTTTGGTTACCAACATTCTTCAGAATATCTTCTTTTGTGTTGAGCAGAAGAAAGAAACTCATACAGGTTTGGAACAACTTGAGGGAGAGTAAATGATGACAGAATTTTCTTTTTGGGGTGAACTATCCCTTTAAGAGACAATTTACACTGTTTAGCTGCTTTAGGTGAGTACACAATTATACACTTTAGTAACAGACTGTCCAAATCCAAGTGAACATTCCTAAGAGGAAGACAAAAAACAAAGCACAGCGGACCAATCTGGCAGAGATATTCAGAGAGTTGCCAAGAGAGAATGGTTGTCATGATGCTGTTGCTATGGATAGATTTGTTTTGTCGGCTGATCTCTACCTCAGCAAGGAGTGAAAACACTTCAACACTTTGCTGGTTTTTAGATTTAGATGCATAGGGTTATCGCTTGACTAGAGCGGGCAGCTCTTATCTCAAACCTAGTGAGCAAAAAAATCTGACTACCGAGTAAAGTTTTGTATTGTGAGTACAGTTTCTGTAACTTTAGTCTCAAACAATAGTTTAATCCCAAACATACGGCTGATATAACCATCCGTTTTGAATTAAGGGATGCTATGGGTGTGAAAACAACAAGATATGGTGTGGTAAAAATATTACACATCTAAACATGGTGTTCTGAAAATATTTCAGTTTGATTTGCAAAAGTCTAGTTTTTGTGCCAAATGAGAGTACATTTCTGCCAAATGGGTTATGGCCAAACATAAAACAAGGAAACAGTTTATATGCTATAAACTGAGAAATGAACAACAAAGGTCTGGAATAAAATAATTTATACTATAGTATACCGAGCAAAAATTTGGGGTCAGTGAGATTTTTAAAAAAAAAAAAAAATGAATACTTTTATTTAGCAAGAATGCATTAAATTGCCGAAAGTGACATTAAATAAATTTACGTTGTTAAAAATGAAAAAGAAATGAAAAGCTGTTCTTTTGAACTTTCTAAGACTGCAAGTTCACCGAAGGGTCTAGACAAAAATGTTCTGTGGTTTCCATAAACATATTAAGCAACATTAAAAATTGTAAATGTTTCTTGAGCATCAAATCAGCATATTAGAATGATTTCTTAAGGATCGTGTGACACATATTAAAATAGAAAACAGTTACTTTGAATAGTCATAATATTTCACAGTATTGTTTTACTGTATTTTTGATCACATAAATACAGCATTGGTGAGCATGACTTTTGAACAGTAGTGTATGCGAATTAAAACTTAAATGAAATCTTTCTGTTGGTTCCATATACCCAGATCAACCAGTTCACATTTTTAATCAGCGTTTATTTGTTTTATTGTTTTGAAATTGTGTATTATGTTATGTTTCTGGTCACTGCATAATTATAATCTATAATTATAGGTATAATTATACTCTGTTTTTCACTGCCGCACATACAGTACAATAATTCCCGCTGGCCCCAGGCGTATAATTAAGATTCTATTCTATTCATTTATATTCTCTTCTACTGGGAATGCATTGACAGTGATGTTTAACTTTGGAGTTTTCTGCTCATATTTCTTAATCTAGACGGGTCTTGTTGAAATTAGTCAGTGACCTTTACATTCCATTAATTTAGAGCAGTTCAACAAACTCTCACCTTCTATCAGCTGATGTGGACTTACTGAACTTCATGTGACTGAACTTAATTCCAAGCCCCGCCTGGTTCTTCTGACGAATTTACTTGTTTATCTGCATGCTTTGGTTGGTTCTCATGAGAGTGGCATGTGTTGCTGTCATCAGAATGCCATTGTAGTGCTCTTTGTAATCATATGGCATGATTCCTGTTAAACGAACAGTGACATAATTGCGATCACTGTTTGTAGTACACATCTACAGTGAATGTGTCATTTATGGTCTACAACCACCTATAATAAATGACATCAAAAGTCAGATAATGCTGTCTGACAAGACAAATAAATAGGTTATCTGTCAGCACACGTCGGTCCTTTGAAAGTGTCTTAAAAACAAATACATGCTTCAAAATACAGGTCCATAAGGTCACTAAAGACAACAGGCCTGCATTAAGTAGCACAGGGCAGTAAACACATTCACTTCTGAACTGTGTTTGTCCCTTATCAGAGGGAGACAAGAATTACCAATTCAAAACCACAAAGGACTCAGTTTTGATTTCTTATAAACTGATTTCTTAGATCCCACCCAAGGCTAGAAGCTTTACAAGTTCAGGTTTTCAGAAATAGCTACTTTGGAGTTTACGATAAACAATCTTAGTCCTCTTATTCTTAGACATTCTTGTTGGCAAGCAGAATAATAAGTCTCAAAGCAACTATTTTTTTTTTTTTTGCTGGAACCTAAAGTCCCCTGAGAAGGACTGCTGAGCACAGAGCGCCAGGGGATCTTGTTAGGGGTCAGTTTGTGGATCGTTTTGATGCCTTGGGGTGTAAGCATGTTGTGGTGTCCCGGTTGGCCAGCTGAGAGCAGCTTCCCATCATCCCGATTGCTCTCAGAGTAAAGCCATGCTTTGTGACTTCTCAGTGCTAAGGCTTACACTGCATGTACTGGAAGAAAAAAAAAAAGGTTTTAATTTTGTTTTCTTTATCCAGGCTTTCTACCATTAAATAAATAAATAAATACATTTTTAAGTAAATAAAGTTGCATTTTGTTAAATGCACTTTTAAATCATATACTCCTTACAAACAATAAAGGTTTTTCAGTGGTTCTTTGAAGTCCTTCTATTATAATATTATGGCTGTATAGGGTTCTTCAATTCTTAACATAGTTCTATTTTTAATCTTCCATTTTAGGTTTCTCAAGTCAATGTTATGGTTTCTGCATCTTTAAAGCACAATATTTTACCATATATATATATATATATATATATATATATATATATATATATGTATATACAGGTGCATCTCAATAAATTAGAATGTCGTGGAAAAGTTCATTTATTTCAGTAATTCAACTCAAATTGTGAAACTCGTGTAATAAATAAATTCATTGCACACAGACTGAAGTAGTTTAAGTCTTTGGTTCTTTTAATTGTGATGATTTTGGCTCATTAGAATATGGTGACATGCCAATCAGCTAATCAACTCAAAACACCTGCAAAGGTTTCCTGAGCCTTCAAAATGGTCTCTCAGTTTGGTTCACTAGGCTACACAATCATGGGGAAGACTGCTGATCTGACAGTTGTCCAGAAGACAATCATTGACACCCTTCACAAGGATAGTAGGCCACAAACATTCATTGCCAAAGAAGCTGGCTGTTCACAGAGTGCTGTATCCAAGCATGTTAACAGAAAGTTGAGTGGAAGGAAAAAGTGTGGAAGAAAAAGATGCACAACCAACCGAGAGAACCGCAGCCTTATGAGGATTGTCAAGCAAAATCGATTCAAGAATTTGGGTGAACTTCACAAGGAATGGACTGAGGCTGGGGTCAAGGCATCAAGAGCCACCACACACAGACGTGTCAAGGAATTTGGCTACAGTTGTCGTATTCATCTTGTTAAGCCACTCCTGAACCACAGACAACGTCAGAGGCGTCTTACCTGGGCTAAGGAGAAGAAGAACTGAACTTTTGCCCAGTGGTCCAAAGTTCTCTTTTCAGATGAGAGCAAGTTTTGTATTTCATTTGGAAACCAAGGTCCTAGAGTCTGGAGGAAGGGTGGAGAAGCTCATAGCCCAAGTTGCTTGAAGTCCAGTGTTAAGTTTCCACAGTCTGTGATGATTTGGGGTGCAATGTCATCTGCTGGTGTTGGTCCATTGTGTTTTTTGAAAACCAAAGTCACTGCACCCGTTTACCAAGAAATTTTGGAGCACTTCATGCTTCCTTCTGCTGGCCAGCTTTTTAAAGATGCTGATTTCATTTTCCAGCAGGATTTGGCACCTGCCCACACTGCCAAAAGCACCAAAAGTTGGTTAAATGACCATGGTGTTGGTGTGCTTGACTGGCCAGCAAACTCACCAGACCTGAACCCCATAGAGAATCTATGGGGTATTGTCAAGAGGAAAATGAGAAACAAGAGACCAAAAAATGCAGATGAGCTGAAGGCCACTGTCAAAGAAACCTGGGCTTCCATACCACCTCAGCAGTGTCACAAACTGATCACCTCCATGCCACGCCGAATTGAGGCAGTAATTAAAGCAAACCAAGTATTGAGTACATATACAGTAAATGAACATACTTTCCAGAAGGCCAACAATTGACTAAAAATGTTTTTTTTGTTGTTTTTTTTTAAATCGGTCTTATGAAGTATTCTAATTTGTTGTGATAGTGAATTGGTGGGTTTTTGTTAAATGTGAGCCAAAATTAAAAGAACCAAAGACTTCAACTACTTCAGTCAGTGTGCATTGAATTTATTTAATACACGAGTTTCACAATTTGAGTTGAATTACTGAAATAAATGAACTTTTCCACAACATTCTAATTTATTGAGATGCACCTGTATATATATATATATATATATATATGTATACCAATACATACACACACATACACACACATATATATATATATATATATATATATATATACAGTCAGGGCCAAAAATATCGGCACCCTTGGTAAATATGAGCAAAGAAGGCTGTGAAAATTAATCTGCATTGTTAATCCTTTTGATCTTTTATTTAAAAATTTCACAAAAATCTAACCTTTCATTGGATAATAAGAATTTAAAATGGGGAGAAATATCATTATGAAATAAATGTTTTTCTCTAATACACATTGGCCACAATTAACGGCACCCTTTTATTCAATACTTTTTGAAACCTCCATTTGCCAGTTTAACAGCTCTAAATTTTCTCCTATAATGCCTGATGAGGTTAGAGAACACCTGACAAGAGATCAGAGACCATTCCTTCATCCAGAATCACTCCAGACCCTTTAGATTCCCAGCTCCATGTTGGTGCTTCTTCTCTTCAGTTCACCCCACTCATTTTCTACAGGGTTCAAGTCAGAGGACTGGAATGGCCATAGCAGAAGCTGGGTTTTGTGCTCAGTGACCCATTTTTGTGTTGTTTTTGAGGTTTGTGTTTGGATTATTGTACGGTTGGAAGATCCAAACATGGCCCATTATAAGATTTCTAACAGAGTCAGTCACTTATTGATTTTTTATCTGTTGGTATTTGATAGAATACATGATGCCATGTGTCTAAACAAGATGTCCAGGACCTCCAGCAGAAATATAGGCCCACAACATCAAAAAAGGTTTTCTGACCCCGAGACTCAACTATTTTTTGCAATTCTCCAGCTGTGGTCCTTGGAGAGTCTTTAGCCACTCAAACTCTCCTTCTCACCGTGCATTAAGACGATTTAGACGATATCGTTTCGTAACATTTTATGTTGATAGATATGAATGGGAATATACTTCAGAGATATTTTACTCATAAGAATTTCTAGGGGTACCAATAATTGTGTCTAACGTATTAGAGAAAAACATTTATTTCATAATGATATTTCCCCTCATTTTAAATTCTTATTATCCAATGAAATCTTAGATTTTTTGTGAATTTTTAAAATATAAGATCAAAAGGATTAACAATGCAGATTAATTTTCACAGCCTTCTTTGGTCATATTTACCAAGGGTGCTGATATTTTTGGCCATGACTGTATATATATATATATATATATATATATATATATATATATATATATATATATATATATATATATTCCTTTAAATTACTAGAAAAATAAAGGATCAAATATCAAATACAGCCTTCCCAGAGATTGCTGCTAAATTAAAATAAATTTATTTTTTGCAACTGAATAGTAGTTAACTTAGTTTCCTCTAGTGTGAAGAATAATTCATATTGATTCATTTTCTATGGGTGCACTGGGTGCAGTGAATGTATTACAGCCTTCGGAAACAGTTTCAGAAAGACAAACATAATTTAGTTTAAATGATTATCCAGGGTGTTGTTAAATTAAAATCATCTGCGCTTCCTGATGCTTGTAAATGAACTCATATTAACACACACACGAATCCCGCGATCCCTACTCGGCCTACTATAGCGAAGGCTTGTCTCATGAATGTTAATTACATGCCGTGACGCTCGGCTCTCTGATTGGCTGAAAACAAGACTCTGGGTAAGAGTGCGCTGGTCAGTTCGCGAAGAAGCGAATCCTACTAGGGCGAAGGCTGAGGGTTCATGAATATTAATTTCGCTTCGTGACTGTACACCCGGGAATGGTTACCAAGCAACGCCTGCGCGATCTATTTAGATATTTATGAGTTAAGGGTTTTCCATAGTAGGGTTCGTAATATTAGTCAACGTTGCCCGCCTAGCGACTTCCTCCTGTCATATAGATGCGCAGGACCGAGCGCGTGTCAAATGGAACAATGTAACGGATCAGAGTTGCCAGCCTCAGTCGAGAGGTTACTGATTAATCTCAGTCCGGCTCCATAACCATAGATAAGGGCACGAGATCCGCCTGAATGACAGGAGAATGACAGCAGGTCCGCATTGAGCATTTTAGTGTCTTCGTTTCAAGGTAGGCGCAAGAGGTGACTAATTCACCTGGGTCTTTTCATACCATATCTGTTATGAGAAATCTGTTTAACTGCTATTTATTTTGATTCATTAGCAATATATGCGAATACTGCATTAGCTCTGTTCCAATGATGTGCTTGTAAAACCGTAAATGACACGTGATAATATACACTGGGTGTTTAAACTATTTCAAACGATCCATTTTTTAAATTTTGAATCCTTAAATTCTAAATTTAAAATTCCAATCAGAACCTAAAACAGCTGCACCGCAAGAGAATCTTTGATAGTTCCACAAAGAACTTTATTCTCTAGTTTATCTTCAAAAAACTGTAAACCACTGATTCTATAATGTAATTTTGTTTTAAAGAACATTATAAATCTCTAAAGAAACCATATAAGCAAGTCAAGAACCCAAGTACTCGACAGAACCACTCAAGAACCTTGATTTTTAAAACTTTTTACACAACTTTGTACTCTTTTTCTGTGAAAAAAAGGTATTTTCGCCACTTTGTCCCAGTCGGTATGAAGTTTTAAACGAGACTTAAATTAACCAAATAAACTTTCTTTACTGAGGCATACACGAGCGAGGTGTTGATGCGAAGCGAAGCAGCACCGAGCCCTGTTAATTTACGTCGTCCCATGCTGCGCTGGATTTGATCGGACTACTAAATAGGGATTTTGTTTCAGTGTGGAGGTAATGAGCAAATTGTTGTTGGCTCGTATCCTCTCTTCCTTCTGCCGTGCCGAAAAGACGTTTCTGAGTGCTTGTTTCTCTGAAGAATCGCCCAGAAAGTTTCGTCATGCTTAAAAGTATATCACGTCATTTTTTAAGTTTTTGCGTCCGACGGAAAGTGAATGTCGTCATTCGTCATTAATGTATTTTTTTTTAATTGGAAACTGTATATGGAAGCCGGTTTTTATTAGTTAAAATCTATCTATCTATCTATCTATCTGTCTGTTTCAATGTGTTAAGTTTCTGTGAGTGTATGAATTTAGTAATTTCTGTCATTTCTAGTCAGGTTATAGGGGTTTTCAGAATCTTAACTTGATTATCCTCTTAAATCATTACATTAAAATGAGCTTATGACTCTGCACATTTAATTTAAATTAAGGCAGCAATTTAACCTAGGTTTTCATGGACTATATCTATCTCGAAGTGTACAGTGGCTTCTGAACGAAACTGAAGAAGACTTTTTAAGAGCTAAAATAATTTAAGAACTTATAATACATGTTGTTCCTTTAGCAGGTGACAAGTCGACCTTATCAGACTCAGGCATTTCAGTGAGTTGTAACATTACCCTGGCTCCAGAGACCTTTAAATACATTTCAAAAACCAATTTACCACGTGGTGTAAAGTGAGACGTCTCCAGCCCTCCAACTGCCCAGAGCTGGTTAGAAAGTTTTAGCCAAGTGCCTCCAAGAGACTCTAGCAGTGGATGTTCGTTACAACCCTCAAACCCATTTTTCTGGTTCTTTTTGTGACATTTTGTGCTTGCGAGAGATCAGCTTTGTGAAAGATATTTCACTTGGATTTTTTTTTTTTCCACATAGACTAACATGTGGCTTTCTGTTGTTATGTCTTAAAGGAAAATTTGCTTTGAATGGGGAACGTAATTTGCATGCTACCCAAGTTCAGGCAGGATCTTACACAAGCCTGGAGACGGGGAACGCACCTGCCTCTCTTCCTCGACCTGTAGACTCATTCATCAGCACCAGCCATCTTTAATGGGATAAACTATCTCCAGAGATCAGGTGAACGGCTGATCTAAACTCAAGTAAGAGCCTGAAGCTTCTTAATTTCTTCTTAATTGACACTTTACATCCTAAGGCCTCCGCATGGTACTCTGGTCGAAAGATCAAGACAAACTGTCCGACATGTCCGCCGGGACGGAAAGGATAGAGATGAAGAAGGAGGGGGCGCCGCCAGCGTTCCACCACTCCAACGGGTCGGTCCATCCAGTTATACTACCCGACAACCCCGAGGAGGTGCCCCAGACCCCCGGGGAGTACGAGCTCACAGAGGTGACCTCCATACCAGACCACAATGATCAGGAGAACGAGCGGCCGGACATGGTGGTCCTTGACTGTCGGGCCAACGCAAAGGGCCAGAGGGAAGAGGACGCGCTCCTGGAGAACGCCAGCCAAAGCAACGAGAGTGATGACACTAGTACGGACCAAAGCCCGGTGCCGCCGGCTCCACTAAAGGAAACGTCCTTTTCTATTGGACTCCAGGTTTTGTTCCCTTTCCTGCTGGCAGGGTTTGGGACAGTTGCAGCTGGCATGGTTCTGGACATTGTTCAGGTGAGTAAAACCCATTTGCTTGATGTTTAATGTGAATTACAGAGTTAAATTAATCAATTAAAAAATAAAAAAGATCATGATATTGGTAGGGGTGACCCCGAATAGTCCACGATTCGATGCTTTGATAGGAGGAGCCTGATTCGACTATCAATCTCACAGTCGAATATTCGCAGAGGTGTTATGATCATGCCATTTTGGCTATATGGGGGTGCTCAATTGTCTTATTTCACATAGAACTACTGGTTTTCTCCCAATAATAATCATAATTAAGATTATGCTGTAAATAAGTATCTGAAAAGAAAGAAGCTTTAAATAAATATTTGAACATGCGTGAATAAATCCAATCACCCCTATAGATTTAAGTTTCACTTTCCATAATCTGTGACCGACAGAAGAGCATCTTGGCGGCAGGGATTTAAATCTCAAATTGACACAAGCAGAGTGAAAAACTGATTTTTTTCGATCAGGTAGGGTACAAGTGATTTCAAAACATTTCAACCGGTTTAAATATATCGTGTATATATTATTTATCTCGTATAAGATGCATTTGGTTGAGTTGCGCTGCTGTAAAATGCTTCATTGTAGTACTACGGTGATTAATGCAGATTATTAATAACTATGACTGGGACTGTCATATACATAACATTATAATGAGAACACTATTATAATAAAACGCTGTGAATTTTTAGTGTTTAGTTGCCGTGTTTCTGCATGTTGTTGCATGAAGAACACATCCACAACAGGAGTTCATTCAGAGCCGTGCGGTGCATTTTGTGCAGATAGCCTATAAGTCGTAATATAACGTTATGTTGTATAAATAACAAAGCCTATTCTATATGAGATAAATGATGAATTAAATCCCGTTGATTATAAACCTGCTATCAAATGCTTCATTCTACTGGTCATCTTCAGCGCGCGCAGCTCAAAACAGAAATGCAGAACATTAGTAACTACTGTCATATAGTTATAATGAGAGCATTATTGTAAAAAAAATGTTGTGAATTCTTTGGGTTTCGCTGACGTTTAATGTTAACTATCTTTTAATCAAAACATAAAACATTATTTTTGTATTTGCGAGGTGTCCGTTACACATTTTCCCTGTTTGTTAACGTCAGTAATTATGACTGACTTAACTCTTGCATTTGCCCCCGCTCCAAACATATGATTCGACTATCAGTCAACTATCGGCAAGTTTCTAAAATTCCGATTTGACTATGTAAATCCTTAGTCGAGGACACCCCTAGATATTGGTATATATGTGAATATTTCATATTCCAAATTCTGGAGTAGTTTTTTTTTTATTTTTTTTTATCTAAAAAGACTTCAGTACACTCTTAAAATAAAGGTTCCAAAAGGTTTTCTTTTTACAGGGGTTTATCATATTTTGGGCTCCCCAAAAGAACTTCTCAGTGAACAGTTCTTAAAAGAAACATTTTTCTCAGTTTTTATGCTATAAAGAACCATTTGTGAAATGAAAAGTTTCCATGAAGGTTGTTCATAGAACCATAGATGCCTATAAAGAGCCTTTATTTTTATGAGTGTATTTTTCATCTTATTTATTTATTTATTTTTTGAAGAATCACTCCATTAAATCATAACCTTTATAAATGTCAAAATGTTGTAGTTAAACTTGTGATTCATTCCGAGGTTTTGCATGCTTGTGATGCCATTGGCAGAATGCCATCAGTCAGGGTTTTTCCAAATGCTACCTGGTACTAAGAGCAACAGAGCATGTCAGATGCTGTTCAGATAACAGGTTCTTTCCAAATAAGCAGTGAACATGTGCTGTTCCACGCTAAGGGTTTCCCCTAATAGCATGTGGAAGAGTGTAATAGTGTTGATTTTTAAGAAGAGGAAATCTACAGAGTTTTGAACTAATAGGATCTATTTTCAGCCAGTGACAAATTGCCACTGAAATGTGATAGATAGATAGATAGATAGATAGATAGATAGATAGATAGATAGATAGGCTGACAGGTTGTATATATTTTTTAAGGTCAGTCTAATAAAGATAAAGGCAGCAGTCAGCAATACCATAGAAGATCCAATTTAGGTTCCCTAAAGAACCTTTCAGTGAATAGTTCTTAAAAGAACCATTTTTATTAGTGTGAAGAATATTTGAATAATCTAAAGAACCTTTTTCCACTATAAACTTTTTTAAATGTTCTTTATGGAACCATAGATGCCAATAAAAAAACTTTATTTTTAAGAGTGTAAGTGGGTAATCTGAAAATGCGTTACTCTACAGATACCATATGACTTCCTGTTGTACCCTGGTAGATGCAAAAATGGTTAACCACTTGGGGTTTTCCAAAAACATTGTGGGTACAGAGTCTCTGAAGAGGCGTGTTGTTCCATGTAATACTTACCTCACTTCCTCAGTTTCCTCTGAGAAAGATAGAAATCACATACTTAAAATCCAAAGAGCGATTGTTTATTACTTGTTGTTTTCTGAGGAAAGGGTGTAGACCTGTGGATTGGCATAGGGTCATTTTATACCCAATTGTGAAAGAGAATTCACTAGTTGTTATTCACATAAATCATTGTAGAAGCCATGAGGTTTTACTTCACTACATAATACCAGAGCTCCACATCCTTTGTAGTCTTAACCAGCATGGAAACTTATTTTTCAGCCGACTTGGTGATTTTGTCTTTTACCCAGCTGATGTGGAATGTATTGTGCTAGAAAACCTCTAGTCAGACCTGTTTGTGCTAAAGTCTGAATGTGTGAAACTATTTTTACCACAAGGACAACAGACTAAACATTAAGGCCTGACAGGAAGCCAGTTAGGGTTTACCACATCTACCGTCATCTCATTTTGACAGGATTCGATGCAGACAGACAAGCATAACCTGTCCTGTCCTAACCTTCCATGAGCTGAGATCTTCTAAGTGAATTTCTGTGTAGTTCAGTTTCATCTTTGATCATATCATTGGCTTCTATGACTCACAAGTGCAGCTGACTGATTTCAAGTGTTGTGCCAGATGTCCTGTAGAGTAACTGTGGACAGGAACAGGTGCCGAAATTGTGCTTCCTTTCTCTCCTAGTGTCTCAAAGATCAAACAAGTGACTTGTTCTGTTTGCCAAACTGATATAAATCATCTAAGTTCCTTAGTTAACATGTAAGATTTTAAATGATTATGTAGTCGCACTGCTAAGGCTTGTGTCAATATTAATTAGGATTTAGGGCAGGGATGCCCTGTCCTGTTCCTGGAGGTCTACTGTCCTGTGGAGTTTAGTTCCAAATTGGCACCCCGGGTTTAGGGTGTGTTTACATACTTTACATATTTCTTTTTATTTATCTTTCTGTGTTGTTCATCCCACATTGCAGTGTTATTAATTTACAGGTACTCAGGTATTTATTAATATTTTGAGTTAGCTTTTTTCAAATATATTTTCTTTTCTTTTTTTTAACTAATTTGTTATATGCTTTAGTCATTTTATGTATATTTTAAAAATGTTGTTAATTTTTAAAAAATAACATTAGTACTTGGAATTTAAACATATTTCAGTTAATTGCCAAGATAGTCTAATTTTTTAATCTAATATTTATATTTTTATTTCAGCTAACGATTTTTAATAGTTTGTTAACTATAACAGCACTGTTTGTGCTATGCACATGCAGTAAAGGATGCCTCAAATTATGTGGCTTGTTGTTTTTACTTTTTAAATGAGCAGACTAATACAATTCACATGCCATAAGCAACCACCTGAAATACTCCAGCAACCAATAAGAATTCACTCGCAACCACATAGAAACACTCACATGCAAAATTAGTAGAGCGATGGGTAAGAAATAATCCCATTTTCCAGACAGTTTCCAGATTATTAAAGGGATAGTTTACCCAAATATGAAAATCATCATTCATTTACTCACTCTTATGTTTCTTTCTTCGGCAAAACACAAAAGAAGATATTAAAAAAAGTCAATGAAAGTAAATGAACCCTAATGTTCTTCAAAATATCTTCTTTTGTATTCCACAGACGAAAAGAAAGTCATATACACTCTTTAATATAACGGTTATTTATTGGCACTGATGGTTCCATTAAGAACCTGCAACATCCATGCAACCACTTAAGGTTCTTTATAGTGGAAAAAAGTTCTTTAGATTACTAAAATGTACACTACACTAAGAAAATATGGTTCTTTTAAGAAGTGTTTGCTGAAAGGCTCATTGGGAAACTCCAAAAGTTATCACTGCGAAAAGCCCCTTTAGGAAACTTATTAAAGAGTGTTAAATTATTTTTATTTTTAAGAGTGTGAGTAAATGATTTTTTTGATAAACTATCTTGAAAAGCGTAGCATGCACATAGACCACTGCAGGTTCCCCAGTGTTAAACACCACCCAGGTTGGTAGAGCGTCTTCAGAGTTCCTCTGTGACCTTACGCGCTGAGCCTTGGAAACCAAGGTGCTGGAACCGAGGAGCGTTGCCAGCCAACATTACACAATCCTGCAATCCGAGCCCCCCCTTCGGTTGCATGCCTGCACTGCTGTGCGTCAAGTTCGCAGAACCCTTGGAGGCACATGGAGGCATTGGCCAGGACTGCGCTGTTCCCTGAAGACAACATCGTACTGGGGGAGGGAGATAGACAGAGTAGAGGAGGTTTAGTCAAAGGGAACCGAAGACAAAGTGGCTGGGTGCCAGCTCCCAATTGATGTTCGTCCTTTTTTAAAAGTGGCCCCTGCACTGCCAAAGATTCAAGGAAAAAGAAACGCCATTAAAACCCACCCACTAGAAGCTGCGCCGCTCAAACTCCTTAACTAGGGTTTTTGCTGCTATTTGTAGAAGATTTTTTGTTGTTGTGTTATGTTTACCATTTGTTTTTTCTTCAACGTTACGTTAGCGGTGCCTGCCACGCTTTCTCGCTCTCTTCATGTGCTGACAAGATGCTAGAATTGATTTAGCTAGTCAGTGTCAGGCCTGTAATTGCTGTGCACCAGTGGGAATGAGTCTAAAGATAAGCACTCCTTCTATGTATTGATCTATACTGCCTGCTGCTGCAATGCATCTAAGGCACTGCAGCCTAATGGAAAAAAACAGCCTGCCAGTTACCAGAGTCATCAACTTCAGACGTCTCAAGTCGGACGCTTGGAAAAGGTTCAAATGGACGAGGGCATCAGTAGATCTAAAATTGGCCTGAATTTAACTTTGGATGAAAAGATCATAAGCTCAGTGTTATCAGAGTTTTTCTTATTGAAACCTGTTTGTTATAAATGGAGAGGACTTGTTTCTTAGGGTCTAACCATCGATCCTCTGAGGAAGGTTTTATTGTTGCTCCTTTATAGCTCAGGAGATATAATTGAGTTTTCTGTATCAACTTTGTCTCAAAAATTATCTTAAAATTCCTTAGAAAAATAGAAATAGACAAACAAGTTGATTTTTGACATGCAGTAAGACTGCAGAGCTATATTTGGTGTGGATTATATGGCAAAAATATCATATCACAATTGATTCCATTCCAATTGAATGGCTTTCTAGGACATATAATTCTGATTTTATAGTACCTTTCATGTGATTTTTCCTTCCTATGGAGTGTATCTGTTATGATCACACTTATTTTTCTCTGTTTTAAAGTTTTAGCAACTTGTAAATTCATTTCACCATTGAGTAGACTAGAGGTTCAATCAATTTTTCCATAAGATAAATTGCAGCAAATGATCAAAAGCAAGAGATAGCAAACAGATCTCATAAAACAAATATCCATTGTCACAGCTTTAGTTCCAGTGTAGTTTACAGAAGATCTCTAGAAGTTGTTGGGCTTTAATGTTTAGTGAATGTTTGAACTAAAAAAGTGTCTCTTTCTCAATAGCATTGGACGGTATTCACAGAGGTGACTGAAGTCTTTATCCTGGTGCCTGCTCTCCTGGGACTGAAAGGGAACTTGGAGATGACCCTCGCGTCCAGACTGTCTACCGCGGTAAGTCTTTTAGTATAAAATTGAACATGAGCTTTCCGATGGGCATGATTAAGTCTTTATTAAGTCTTAATTAATATTGGTATACCAGGGGTTAGAGTATTTTGATAATGAGCCATCGTTGTCTTGTGTATGAGACGTGTGCTATTACTTATAACTGATGAGACATACAATTTTTAGCAGGCAAATAATAAATAAGTCTTTCTCTTTTGACTTGCCTGTACAAAAACTCTTCATCATGATGTAGCAAAACATCATATTAGAATGATTTCTGAAGGATCATGTGACACTGAAGACTGAAAATTCAGTTTTGCATCACAGAAATCAATTACATTTGAAAATATATTAAAGTAAATAACAGTAATTTTAAATTGAAATAATATTTCACAAATATTACCGTTTTTACTGCATATTTGATAAATGCAGCCTTGGTGAGCAGAAGAGACTAAAAAATCTTACCACCCCTAAACTTTTCAACAGTACTTTTTCTTCAGAATATGTTAAAATTAAATTTGTTTGCTCGTTTCGTTTATTTTTAACTGTATGTCTGTACGCACCAATGTGAAAATTAAACATTTTCACAAAGCTTCATTGTCCAGTTTGTTAAAAGTAGGGTAATAACTTGGGCCGTCTGCCCTATTCTCTGAGAGCTTAATGGGACGTCATGTAGGACACTATGGTCAAATTAACATCATTTTAATCCTGTTAAGCACATGACCGTACACTTCCCCTAGTTTCGCTCGGTACTCCTACACTCCGTGTGTCTCGGCTAGACGTGGATGTGCCAGGTTTGTGGCAAAGCCAGACATTCCTTTGGGCCATGGTTCTCTGAGCTCCTGCCACAAGATTACATGTTTAATCATAACACATCCTTAAGCAGCCCACGTTAGCTGGTTAAATCTGGGAGCAATGCTGTCAGATGACATTGTTTTTCATTATATTTGAGAGCAATGATTTAAAGTATCTATAATTAGTCATCCCAAAGTTTAATTTTGTCATCATTTGCTCATTAATGTAATTTTGGCCCTGTATTATTGTTGTTTTAAGAAAATAATGTGGTGTAGGAACAACATAGATGGGAGTAAATAGATAATGTGAACATGTTTGTTTTTAGGTGAACTGTAGCTTTAAACTGTTCCTACTAATTACATACCTCATTAAACACTTTAAATTAGGTGCAAACCTACACTCAGGGAAAGTTCATGTGCCTTCTGCTGGAATCCAGTGATTCACAAGTAATCAGGTGAACAGAAAGTGTCGAGCCCGCGGTCTTGAGGTCGTCTGTATGCTGTAAATCTACACTAAGTGCTCAGTTTCTCAGAGCCGCTGCTAATTATCAGCAGATTAAGAATACTGTTGGTTTCTAATGCTCTTACTTCAAAAAAAAAAAAAAAAAAGAATGAATTCCTTTCGTAGTGTGAATTAGACCCACATGACCATATTTTTCATTTTTTAATTTCTTGCCTTTGAAAATGACTCCTCTTGTTCATAGTTGGTGTGGATTTTTGGAGTATTACAAACTTGACCCATTTGAATAGCCCATCAAATGGTTTGACAAATTTTCTGTTCTGTGTCAATGTACCCCAAGGAACTTGGGGTAGGACAAATCAAAGGACTTGTCCTTTTTTAAAGGAATAGCTCACCCAAAAATGAAAATGATGACAAAAGAAGGCATTTTGAAGAATTTTGAAGAACCAAACAATTGTTGGACCCCATTGACTTCCATAGGGAAAGAAATACTATGGAAGTCAATGGGGACCATTAACTGTTTGATTACCAGCATTCTTCAAAATGTCTTATTTTATGTTCAACATAAGAAAGAAACTCATACAGGTTTGAAACGACATTTTGGGTGAACTATCCCTTTAAAATAGATATGATTTGCTACTTGCTGTTGCTACTCTGTGGCAAGTGGCATTCCCATAGTGAGCATTTTATTGGACAAAGCTTAAGAGAGTGTATAATGTCATCAATATATTTGGCCCATTTTCCATTTCTGAAACAAGCAGGCCATGAAAAGTTTGGAGTTAGTAAGATCTTTTTCTTTTAATTATTACTTTTTTTCCCAGAAAAAAATGCATTAAATTTGTCAAAAATGACAGTAAAGAAATGTATAATGTTATAGAATATTTCAGTTTTAAATAAATGCTGTTGTTTTGAACTTTATATCCTGAAAAAAGGTATCACAACTTCCAAAAAATATTAAGCAGCACCACTCTATTATTGTTAATTATGTTTTCATCATTGATAAAAATGACAAATGTTTCTTGAACAGCCAATCAGCATATTAGAATGATTTCTGAAGGATAATGTGACACTGAAGACTGGAGTAATGATGCTGAAAATTCAGCTTTGCATCACAGGAATAAATTACCTTTTAAAATATATTCAGATGGAAAACAGTTATTCTAAATTGCAGTAATATTTCACAATATTACTGTATTACAGAATTTTGACTAAATAAATGCAGCCTTCATAAGCATTTCTGAGACTTCAAAAATATTAAAAATAAAATATTCAACATCATCATCATCATCATCACCATCATTATTATTATTATTATTATTATTATTATTATTATATTGGTTTTTACTGCTTATTTAATTGAAATATACCCTTTTGCCAGAAAGAGGCTTTTTCTTTATATGATGTAAAATAGGATGTTTAAAAAAAGTTGAATAATGTGATTTTGTTTCTGATTCTAGCTATTTTGAAATATCAGGTTGTTAATTCTGAAATGATAGTGTTGTTTTTCTTGTGTCATTCCACAATGCCTGGAAGGTGACTAACCTCCCTCTATACAGTGTTCCAGTAATATTAAGTCAGAGGGTGATAGCTCTTGATCCTATTAAGTATTACGTCCCGTAAACCCTGTGCTCACTTGACAACTTGTTTGTCAAAATGTTAATGGTCACATAAACGTGTATCTTGTTTCTGCAGCACAAAGCACCTAATCTGGCTTTCTGCCGTGCATAATTTTATCTGAGCTTGTGGACTAAAACCCAGACTAAACGTTATGTGGCTCCAGCCGTTGCCTCTGCCAGAGGTTCCTCCCATGTCTGCTTCAGAACCGCGCGGTTAATCGTTTGTAGAAGTGTTGTGTGCGTGACCACCGCCGTGTTTGGCATAGAGTGATTTGCGTAGAGCTTATCATCATTGCTTGGACCCCCGCTTATCAGTAAGCGACAGCCTTTGAAGGAATAGTTCACCCAAAAATGAAAAAAAACTTACTTATAGTATCCACATATCATTCCAGTCTTGTATTACAGTCAAACCAAAATTTATTCAGACATCTTCAACATTTCTCAAATTATCACAGATTATTCTCTATAGTTTAAGAAATGGTAATAAAATATGACAAGAACAAGTTATAAAAAGTAATAAAATATGACAAGAGTTAAACTGTGTCAAAACAAATTCATCTTGATAATGTCAGATAACTTTGGTAGAAAGGTATGTAACTAAACATAGTCAGGTCAAAATGTCAAATCAAATTTTACTGGTAGTCCTCTGTATGAAGAATTTTTAGGTATAATATGTCACAGTTTACTTTATTTTGATATCCTCACTTACATAAATGAACGATAGTGTCCTGCACCCACTAGTAAAAAAATATCAAAAATTATATCAGGTGTCTGAATAATTTTTGGTTTGACTGTATTTTATTATTTCTGTGAAGCACAAAAGTCTGATATTGGGCAGATTGTTCATGCTCACAAAATGACAAAAGCAAAAGCACCATAAAAGTATCATAAAAGTACAGCTAGTTTGATTTATTTCAAGCCTCCTGAAGTCATACGATAGCTTTGTGTGAAAGATGAAAATAATGTCACTGTTCTTCTTTTCCTCTGGTGAAGCCAATTATTTATATCCAATTTGTGAACAAGTCATAGTTACACTGCAAAAAAAAAAAAAAAAAAATTCATCTGTTCTTTAGAGTGAAAATGTTTTCAAGTTTATCTCACGGACTCATATTCTGATGCTATTCATTGTAATTTGCTGGAAAAGAATGACCATCACATTATTTAGTGTTCAGTGGAAGAAATGAAGTCATGAGGGTGAGTAAACAATGACAGTATTCAAATTTTTGGGTGAATTCTTTTTTTAACCTTACATCAGCAGTGGAAGTAGCCGAGGCAGCTCTGTTTCCCCCTCACACCGTGTGTGTGAGCGCTACAGAAGGCAGGACGCAGTGCGGAAGAATCACTGTGACCGCCGGAGTGGGGTCACCTCAGCGAGCAGCAGGCAGTTGGCACTGACTCAAGAGCTCCTTCCTTTTGCCTCATGGAGGCCCAGTGCGCACACACACACACACACACACACACACACACACACACATACTTTTACTTCATTTAAACATAGGCGACAACTGCCCCACTAACGGCCTCTCCTGCCTGTTTTTCCTTCATCCTGTTGTACAGGATATTTGTAATATAGTAGCATTGCTAATTTGCTGTTATTGTACTTTGAGTTAGAACAGAAATTAGATTGCAGGAAAAAAAGGAAGAATTGTTGTTTTTCCTCCTGGTGAACACTAAATGGACTACAATGATTTGTAGACACACAGAATCAACTATTGAGGCTTTAAGTGTTTTATTACTAGTGCTAACGCTTTGGGTTAGTGATTTGAACAAGCCCTGAACTCACTAGTAATGCATTCTGCATCAAATTATGTTGAGGAAATAATATTTTTTATAAGTGATCAGATTTGTCATTCTTGACTGTTGAGCAATAAATAATCACAAAAAATAGTTGTAGTGCAACAATTTTCAGTGTTTTGTCAGCGTTTTCCAGTAAAAATATAACATTCTTCAAACAAGATACTTTTACTTGAGAAGCAAAATGTTTATTTATTATTAATATTCAAATTTATACGGAAGCCTGTTTCTGCCACTGAATAAAAAATAAAAAAGGTAATTGCGACTTTTTATCTCACAATTCAGACTTTTTTTCTCACAATTGTGAGCTATAAAGTCCAGTTCTAAGGAGAAAAAAAAAACGTTCTTAGAATTGCGAGTTTATATCTCACAATTCTGACTTAATAACTCCCAATTGCGAGTTTATATCACACAATTCTCACTCCATTTCTCAGAATTGCGAGTTTGTAACTCGCAATTCTGACTTCATTTATCACAATTGTGAGCTTATGAGAAAAAAAGTCAGAACTGTGAGTTTGTATCAGGCAATTGTGAGAAAAAAAATCTGAATTGTCAGATGTAAACTCGCAATTGTGAGAAAAAAAAAGTCAGAATTGTGAGATAAAAAGTCGCAATTACTTTTTAAAATTTTTTTATTCAGTGTTTTAATTTTTTTTTATTCAGTGGCGGAAACAGGCTTCCATAAATTTGTGTTAAAATAAAATAGAAATTAAAATTCTATGTATTTATGCTGTTTTTCTTTTAATTATTTTTGTTTATGCAAAAAAAAAAAATCCTGTTATGCAATAAAACATCCCAAAAATTAGTTACACTGCAAAAAAATTACTTGAAAGCAAAATATTTATTATTATTAATGTTCTAATTTGTGTTAAAATAAAATAGTAATTCAAATTCTATTTATTTATGCTACGTTTCTTATTATTAATGTTTAAGCAACAACAAAAAAAAACTATTTTACATCTTACGTAATAAAACATCCCAAAAATGAGTTGCACTGCAAAAATGCAGTGTTTTGTCTTGTTTTGAAGTAAAAAAATATATTTTTATAATATAATATGAATTTATTTTGTAATTTATTTATTCAACATGATTTAGTGAGGTTTATGCAAAAAAAAAAGAAAAGAAAAAAAGGGTCTTGTCTGTTGAGCAATAAAACATTTAAAAAAAATAAAAATAGTAAAAATGAAAATAGTGTTTTACAGTAAAAAAAAAAAAAAAAAAAGACATCCTTCAAACAAGAGAAATTTACTTGTGAAGCTAAATATTTATTTATTCGTTTATTTACTGATTGATTGATTAATTGAACAAAAGTTTTTGAGGTTTATGCAATAAACTATTTGCCAATGGGGTAAGAAAATTTATTATGTAAATTTACATATAAATATGTCTTGTTTGAAGGATGTTTACACATTTTTAATTGAAAACAGACTGAATATAAAAAAATAATAAAATACTGACTATAAAAAAGGTTGCAATGTTACCTTAAATTGAAGAATTGACTACAGTGGTGGGCTGTTTTTGGCCAGGAAGTAACCACCTAGTGACCATCAAGAACAGCCTTGAAATGTGTGAAAAGCCACCCGGAGCACCTTAGCAATGGCGAAAGAAACGTCCGACAACACCCTTGCATTGGCAGCGACTTTTGTACTGGCAAGCAGCGCTCACATATTCTTCCGAATATGTTAAAAATCTGGTTTATTTTGTCATGCAGTATGTAATTGAGTTTTTTAAAGCAGTGAAGTGGTGGAGTTCACAGGAAGCTCAGAAGTGCTACAGCTCTTTTGAAACATAATGAAAGGCTACAGTGAGGTGCACTGAATGTCTGAAAGAGACTGCTGGGCTGTCAGCCTCTGTGAAATGCATTCTGCCCACGTACTCAGGCTATTCTACTTCCTGTCTCATTTACGAAAGAGCACTGGTTCCTCCACATTTGTGTGTTGGCCTGCTGTACTACATTTGCATTTAAGAAACTGTCTGCCAAAGTGTATGTTTCCAAACGTCATGTAGTGCTGATGTATTAAAAGTTGAAATAGGAATTTTGAGGAGGACATTTTTGGCTTGTCCATTTTTTGAAATAGCATACTGTGCCATATCAGCACAAAATGCACAAAAAAAAAAAAAATTCTGTATGCATGAAATGCTTTATAGCTATACTACATTTTGCTAAAATATACTGTATCTGCACAGTGCAATAGGATTGAATGCACCTTCAAATCCCAGGTTGACAAATAAACCATATTTATCATATACAGTCAGGTCCATAAATATTGGGACATCGACACAATTCTAACATTTTTGGCTCTATACACCACCACAATGGATTTCAAATGAAACGAACAAGATGTGCTTTAACTGCAGACTGTCGGCTTTAATTTGAGGGTATTTACATCCAAATCAGGTGAACGGTGTAGGAATTACAACAGTTTGCATATGTGCCTCCCACTTGTTAAGGGACCAAAAGTAATGGGACAATTGGCTTCTCAGCTGTTCCATGGCCAGGTGTGTGTTATTCCCTCATTATCCCAATTACAATGAGCAGATAAAAGGTCCAGAGTTCATTTCAAGTGTGCTATTTGCATTTGGAATCTGTTGCTGTCAACTGTCAAGTTGAGATCCAAGAGCTGTCACTATCAGTGAAGCAAGCCATCATTAGGCTGAAAAAACAAAACAAACCCATCAGAGAGATAGCAAAAACATTAGGCGTGGCCAAAACAACTGTTTGGAACATTCTTAAAAAGAAGGAACGCACCGTTGAGCTCAGCAACACCAAAAGACCCGGAAGACCACGGAAAACAACTGTGGTGGATGACCGAAGAATTCTTTCCCTGGTGAAGAAAACACCCTTCACAACAGTTGGCCAGATCAAGAACACTCTCCAGGAGGCAGGTGTATGTGTGTCAAAGTCAACAATCAAGAGAAGACTTCACCAGAGTGAATACAGAGGGTTCACCACAAGATGTAAACCATTGGTGAGCCTCAAAAACAGGAAGGCTAGATTAGAGTTTGCCAAACGACTTCACAGTTCTGGAACAACATCCTATGGACAGATGAGACCAAGATCAACTTGTACCAGAGTGATGGGAAGAGAAGAGTATGGAGAAGGAAAGGAACTGCTCATGATCCTAAGCATACCACCTCATCAGTGAAGCATGGTGGTGGTGGGCATGTATGGCTGCCAGTGGAACTGGTTCTCTTGTATTTATTGATGATGTGACTGCTGACAAAAGCAGCAGGATGAATTCTGAAGTGTTTCGGGCAATATTATCTGCTCATATTCAGCCAAATGCTTCAGAACTCATTGGACGGCGCTTCACAGTGCAGATGGACAATGACCCAAAGCATACTGCAAAAGCAACCAAAGAGTTTTTGAAGGGAAAGAAGTGGATTGTTATGCAATGGCCAAGTCAATCACCTGACCTGAATCCGATTGAGCATGCATTTCACCTGCTGAAGACAAAACTGAAGGGAAAATGCCCCAAGAACAAGCAGGAACTGAAGACGGTTGCAGTAGAGGCCTGGCAGAGCATCACCAGGGATGAAACCCAGCGTCTGGTGATGTCTATGCATTCCAGACTTCAGGCTGTAATTGACTGCAAAGGATTTGCAACCAAGTATTAAAAAGTGAAAGTTTGATTTATGATTATTATTCTGTCCCATTACTTTTGGTCCCTTAACAAGTGGGAGGCACATATGCAAACTGTTGTAATTCCTACACCGTTCACCTGATTTGGATGTAAATACCCTCAAATTAAAGCTGACAGTCTGCAGTTAAAGCACATCTTGTTCGTTTCATTTGAAATCCATTGTGGTGGTGTATAGAGCCAAAAATGTTAGAATTGTGTCGATGTCCCAATATTTATGGACCTGACTGTATCTTTTTTATTAATTATATATTTGGACTGTAAACAATTAAGACATTTTTCATTATAAAAGGATATAGAGAGAGACAGAGAGAGAGAGAGAGAGAGAGAGAGCTGGGTAGTAACTGATTACATGTAATCTGGATTACGTAATCAGATTCCAAAAAATAAATACTTGTAATTAGATTCAATTACATTTTAAAATACTCGTAATCAGAATTACTTTTTTATTGATTACTTGACTACATATATTCACACAATAGTAATAAATGATTTATAATTTATTGATTCTCCCTTATTCTTTTTCATCTTTTATATTTTCCTTTCTAAAATGCCTACATGACATGCAAGTGAACAAATCATTTAGTTTTTGGTAACTGTTTTATTTTGATTGATGTTATTTTAAAATGATTTATCTTAATTTTACATTTTTGTGACTTAATTAATTATTAGCTTTTCATTAAGCTCACAAATTCCCTGCAGTTCCTTCACAAACCCCAGTTTAAGAAACCTTCACATAATGCGATGATTAATTCACTTTATGTTGTTAATAACAACGAGTGGATTATATTTTCTTTGGATTTTAATATCAATATGGTACAATATTATCCTATTTAAATCAATGTGATAAACGAGTTACGTTAAAAGTAATCTAAAAGTAATCAAAAAGTAGTCTGATTATATCACTTAAAATGTGTAAAGTAATTGATTACGTTACTAATTACAATTTTTGTAATGTAATTTGGAATCAGTAACAGACTACAATTTGTAAGCAATCTACCCAGTGCTGCATATTATATAGCGTGATTGTAGTATTGAGATACTATTATAGTTTTTTTTTTTTAGTATTTTGAATTTCTGTTTTCATTTTAATTTTACATTTTTAGTAATTTTGTTGTTTTGTCATATTAGTTTTACAAAAAATTGTTTAATTATATGTCTTTATAGTTTTTATTATTTTGTATTTCAGATATTTTAGTACATCAAGTTAAAGGGGTCATATGATGCGATTTCAAGTTTTCCTTTCTCTTTGGAGTGTTACAAGCTGTTTGTGCATAGATAAGATCCCTGAAGTTGCAAAGACTAAAGTCTCAAAACCAAAGAGATATTCTTTATAAAAGTTAAGACTCTGCCACACCCACCTAAAACGGCTCATTTAAACACGCCCCCACATGTCTACGTCACGGTGTGGGGAGATTTGCAAAACACCGCCCAAATGTATAAGCAATGAAAGAGGGCGGGACTTTTATTCTCGCTGTAGTATTGTTGCTGCCGCCGGCGCCATGTCCTGGAGACGCTGTGTTTCGTTGTGAAAGCGAAACTACTTTGTTTGGGTTTCCAAAAGAGGACACAACTAGAAATCAGTGGTTAAGTTATGTTTACAACACTGTTTCAGAACAGTTCAACCCAAATATTCGAGTGTGTGAAGCACATTTTACGGAGGACTATTTCCTGAACCTGGGAGAGAGTAGCCTACAACGTGAACACTATGAATGGTTGTGAACACTATAAAGTGAGGCAATTCCAATGTCGCAAGGACAGTCTGGCGCTTCTGACTCACAGCCTGTAAGTATGTTCCGATATTTAAAGAATTTGCTACTGACTATTCAAACGCGAGTTTTGAGCTGTGTAGAGTAGAGTAGTTTGGCGTTTCTACGATCACAAATGCAGACATGGTGTTATGTTTACGTGGCGTGGCGCAACGCGTAAAAAGACAGTATAAGTCATTATAATCAGTCATTATGTCCTCACTGAATGTAACAAATGCCTCGTTTATAGCGGGTTTTATTGTTTTAGTGTCGTCGCGCCGGGACCATATACTGTAAAAAGGCCGGGACACGGCGTCACAATACGGTAAGGGGGCGTAACATTTCCGTCACATGCTTGAGGTATTCGGCAAATCACAACGCACCGGATAGCTGGCCAATCAGAGTACGCTTCGCTTCTCAGAACGATGAGCTTTGTAAAAATCGTCGCGTTTCAGAAAGGCGGGGCATAGAGGAGCAACAATAATGTACAATATGTGGAAAATAATGTGTTTTTTGAACCTCGAACCACGTAAACACATTGCATTACACCAAAAACACAAAATAATGTTCTTTTTAGCAACATCATATGACCCCTTTAAACTAAATGAAAATGGGAAGTGTTGCTTTGGTTAGTTTAGAGGGTTTTTATATTATTTCATTTAACACTTATTTTATTTCAAACAAAAATGGGTTTTTTTTGTTTTGTTTTTTTTAAATGGTTTTAGTTTTAGGTTTAGTTAACTATAATAACACTGCAGTGTAGTACTCAGTAGGTACAGTAGTATGCAAGTAATCGATTGCAATAGCCCATGATTTGTTATGCTGTTTTTCAGATCGATGACCTCAGGCCTAATATCCAGAAAACATTTTGTTTTAATAGGTTTTTTTGTTTCCTAAGACACAAATATCCTCCTGAGGCAGGTAGTTTTGGCCCATCTACTGTAAGTGGGTCCAGGTCAGGAAAGGCCTTGTCCCATGATACAGAGAGCTTCTGTTGAGCCGGAGCCACTTGACATTAGTGTCTGTACTGAGAGAGATGAGATAAGTCGGGAAGATAAGATGCATCTGTCCAGCTCATCAAACCATCTTTTGTCTTGTGAACTGACCACTGTTTGTTCTAGTGGAAGCTGGACCGAAGGCGCCTGAGCACCAGCAAAATGAATGTTTCCTGCCATGTATGTTTCATTGTTTCATTTTCATGGAAAGATCACAGTTTAATGATGATCCTATCAGTACCATTAGCTGTTTTGTGGTTCCTGAAGACAACATAAAATAGCTCTTGTGCTCAATGTGCTTCGTGCATTTCAGAGTGAAACAGAATATCCAGTGGGAAATAATGTAGGATGGAGCTTTGTTTTATCCATTGAGATTTGATTGGATCATGAAATGATGAAATGAAATGATAATTATTAACTATGATATTATTAGGCTTTTTAATGCCCAAAATATCCAGCTTTAGCACGCAACCCATCCTACACCATTCGTGCTATGAATAAATGCAGCTTTTCTGAACGATCAGATGTATGATTAAAAAAAAAGGCATCTAAACTCTTAAGCAAGATCAGTGTTGTTCACTCAGAGGAAAGTGTGCAGTGGTTAAACTATAATGGGAACATTTGTAAATGGACATCCTGTGTTCTTTCTTCCCCCCTCTCACCAGGCTAATATTGGACAAATGGATGTGGCCAAGGATATGTGGAAAATGATCATAGGAAACCTCGCACTAATTCAGGTTGGAGACCTTCTAAATATATCAATCCTGTTTGTCTAATGTACATGCCAACTCTTCAATTCACAAGGCTTTTTTCACACAAGCTGCAAAAATCTGGTTATTTGGGACATCTGTCTATGAAATAAGCAAATAAGCATATGAAATCTGATGTTTACATACCAGATGTAAAGTTTAAAATCTGAATAAATTATTAATCTTTTAATGTGTCAAATTTGAGATTTTGAATTTGTTTTTATTTTTATATATCCGTTTTAATTTTTATTTTAGTTTACATTTTAGTCATTTTGTTATGTGATTTTTGTGATTTTTATTATTTTTTAAATATTAAAAAAAATACTATTTCAACTTATTTCAGTTGGTTTTCAAGTCAACATTTTTAATTTTTAAGCATTTAAGTTTATTTTTTTCCTTTTTTTACATTTACATTTTATTTCAGCTTTAATTTACAGAAAATCATTTTTAATAATTTAGTTTTAGTTAACATTAACAACAATGAACACAGTGTGTAGTATTGAAGCTGCCCAAGTGCATATTTTTCATTATCTGTAGTAGTATGTACTGCATATTAAAGGGATAGTTCACCCAAAAATGAAAATTTGATGTTTATCTGCTTACCCCCAGGGAATCCAAGATGTAGGTGACTTTGTTTCTTCAGTAGAACACAAATTAAGATTTTTAACTCAAACCGTTGCAGTCTGTTAGTCCTATAATGCAAGTCAATGGGCACACAATCTTTGAGAGAAAAAAAACATGCACACACAAATTCAAATTAAACCTTGCGGCTCGTGACAATACATTGATGTCCTAAGACACGAAATGATCAGTTTGTGCGAGAAACAGTATTTATATCATTTTTTACCACTGATAAACCTCAATGTCCGACTGTCACAACATCTGGTGCGTGACGCATCAACCTGCTCTGGCACATAGATATATACATAGATGCCTCATTAGCGACGGTTTCTATGGGCCGCGATACGTAAGGATCTACGTATATATCTATGTATATATATATATCTATGTTCCAGAGCCGTTGACGCATCACACGCCGGATGTTGTGGATGAGCTCAGGATGGTTGGACATTGCGGTGTATCAGAGGTAAAAAATGATATAAATACTGTTCAGTTTCTCGCACAAACTGATCGTTTCGTGTCTTAGGACATCAATGTATTGTCACGAGCCGCAAGGTTTAATTTGGATTTGTGTGTGCGTGTTTTTTTTTCCCTCAAAGATTGTGTGCCCATTGACTTGCATTATAGGACTAACAGACTGCAACGGTTTGAGTTAAAAATCTTCGTTTGTGTTCTACTGAAGAAACAAAATCACCTACATTTTGGATGCCCTGGGGGTAAGCAGATAAACATCAAATTTTCATTTTTGGGTGAACTATCCCTTTAAATTTATAAACAAGTCAGCAGTTTCAGAAGGAACAGATCAGATTTCATCCTTTACAGTTGGGATGGTCATTCCTAAAGATTTGTCAGATTTGTACATAATGTGAAAAGTCATTGAGTCACATGTCATACAAGAGGTTTGATTTCTCCAGATTGCATGCTTGACTAAAAAATTATGTAATGACTGGGTGATGTATTTCTTGGAAATGACCCCTAAACCCAATAATAGCATGTGTACACTAATGATGAAAGAGAACAAAGTAAACTTGACATGAAGACTTTGAACTTGAGGAGGGTGGGAGGATGTTTAAAAGAGGTGTCTGAGTTCATCGTGCCCCTCCTGATTTCAGGTTCAGGCCACAGTGGTCGGCTTCCTGGCTTCCATCGCCGCAGTCATTTTTGGCTGGATTCCAGAGGGTAATTTTAAGATGGGCCATGCCATCCTGCTCTGTGCCAGCAGCGTGGCCACCGCATTCATCGCTTCTTTGCTGCTAGGTGAGAAGGTTGTGACATCTACAGTACACTCGTAAAAATAAAGGTTCTTTATTTGCATTGATGGTTCCATGAAGAACCTTTAACATTTCCCTTACATAAAAGGTTCTTAAAAGTGGAAAAAGGTCCTTTAGATATTCTTCTTGCTAAGAAAAAAATTGTTCTTTTAAGAAGTGTTCTTTGGGCAAACATCTGTTGTCTTTGGGCAAGACAACAGATGAGATAGTCTTAATTTTTTGAGATAGTGAATTGGTGGGTTTTTGTTAAATGTGAGCCAAAATCATCACAATTAAAATAACCAAAGACTTAAACTACTTCAGTCTGTGTGCATTGAATTTATTTAATACACGAGTTTCACAATTTGAGTTGAATTACTGAAATAAATGAACTTTTCCACGACATTCTAATTTATTGAGATGCACCTGTGTGTATATACATATATGTGTAATCACGTTAGTGTTTTTAAGCATTTTACATTTATTCCAAAATAATAACTCAAGGCAGTGACAATTTAAAAATTTATTTTATTTGTGAACTTATGTTCAGCTATTCGTTAATTTTTAGCTATTTTTTTTATTTTTCAGATCAACTGTCATCAAAGCCCTGTAAATGTCTGTAAAGACGTGATTTAGAGATTTACCATAAATTTCACCAAGCTGATTACTCACTAAAAACTCCCACAGATCATGTTTTTATGCCATTTTAAGTCTTATTTTTCCGTAACAAAGTGGTTATATCTAAGTGTGTGAGATGTTTACTTTTTTTAAAAAGTATTCCCATTAACACCATTATATTGTTCATTCAGACTGATTCACGAATGCAGAACTTGCACGAACACAAGAGGCAGGATTTATCACATGAACCAATCTCAACCGAACAAAACCATTCATATCCAATCATATTGCGATGTCTCCTTTGGCTTTGCCTCCTCTCACGTGACTTTCCCCATCCATTCTCAATTACACCCCACCAAACTCAATGTACACTTTAGGGGGTCTGTTAAAACTCAATGGGCTCAGGGGAGGCGAGAGAGACTCAGACTCCCGCTATAACTTGACCTGCTGGTGTCACTGTTGAACAGTGTTTCTTTAGAAAAATGAGTGATTTATACACTTTTTAATGTTATATTTTGTAATATTTGTGTTGTTTTATTTATTTATTTAGGGGACACTGTGTCTAATCACATAATTACATTACATACATATTCTACAATATGTACTCGCAATATGTATTGTATTGTAGTGTCACCTTTAAAAAAGATCTGTCATATTAAGTACGTAGAGTTTAATATGTTACGACAACCTAAAAAGAAACATACTAGCTGAGGTGAGTAGCTGCTAATGCTTGTTTTTGAACCTGGAAAGACAAAGCAGCTCTGAGGTCTCATTTCAGCACTAGAGTGGAAATATATCCTCCAAACAGGAGGTATCAAAAACGAAGAATGTCTAGTCTTCATTGTTCGGGATTGACACAATCTCCTGTGTTAATTCCACCATTCAACACTAACTTGACAAATCTTTCCTCTCCTCTTCCGCCCAGGTCTTATCATGATCGGGGTTATCATTGCATCCAGGAAGGTTGGCATCAACCCAGACAATGTGGCCACCCCCATTGCAGCCAGCCTCGGTGACCTGATCACCCTGGCGCTGTTGGCTGGCATCAGTACGGGCCTGTATAAGGAGCTCGGTGAGTGGACGCCACAGTTCTTTGGCTGAGCTCTTTGAGAACACTGCCGTAATCGGATATCCACTGTCAGTGCATTTTGTGATCCAAGTGCTGGCAGATATATGAGCAGGCACACTAAAGTTTGTAGATTCTCATACATTTTAGCGGATAACTCATGAACTGAATGGCCTAGAAACATAATTATCTTTTTTCTGTTTCTGAGTCGAGTTCAGTGGAGGAATAAGAAACTGTCTTGGCAGCTCCTCAAATGAAACATTTGCATGTCTTAACTGAAGATATCAAAAGTCAGTATCTTTTTTAATTAGCCACGTTATGGCACGTTCTGTATCATAAAACTTGTTCTGCAGAGGAACTGCCACAGTCAGGGAGAAAATGGCATCTCAACACTTGCTTGGTGATTTAAAAATAGCACTGACTTTACTTTTTTCAAGCTAAAAATCCAGAAAACAAAAGTGCAAGTATAATAGAAGAGTCTCCAAGAATAAGCATAAGGGTGTGTACATGTTTATATATGCATATTATATGTGCATTATATTTATATTTGCACTACCATTGAAAAGTTTGGGGTCAAAGTTTATTTATTTCATCAAAGATGCATTAAATTGATCAGAAGTGACAGTAAAGACATTTAAATTATTACAACATTTCTATTTCTAATAACTTTCCACAAAATTTCCACAAAAACATCATGCAGCATAACCGTTTTCAATACTGATAATTAATATTTATAATTGAGCAGCAAATCAGCATAGAATGATTTCTGAAAGATCATGTGACACTGAAGAGGTAATGATCCTGAAAATTCAGCTTTGCCTCACAGGAATTAATTACATTGTGAAATATATTCAAATATAAAACTGTACCATTTCATCTGTTGAGGGTTTTCATGGTTTTGTGTACTTTTGATTCTCATGAGTAATACATTCAGTCAGATTTCCCTAAGTCATCATGCTGATTCATGTTAGAGCATAGTGGAGCTTGTTGGGGCATGTTGGGGCTTGTGAACACCACCTGAGTTTCTTTGGTGCATCTATTAGACTCTGCAGTCTCTCCCTTTGGACTCCATAAAGAGACAACACCAAGTGGGAGCAAATATTCTAGTTTAGTGAATGAAACAACACAAGAACACATTGTTAGTTTAGCATTCTTGTGGCAGCACCTTGGTGTTTTGATGTGCGGTGAACAGTTGTAAAGTGAGAGTGTGCAGATGGAAACATTTATGGTAAGATTGATTGCATGTTTATGCCTTATCAAACCTCACAGACCAAACTGTCTGGATGTAAACAAGCAACGGCCAAAATGAAAATAGTAGGTCAACCAAGCTTTCATCTTACCCAAAAATCCGGGTGTAAAATTGCACCCAAAAGAATGTTGTGTGTGATTATTTCTCAACCAGCTTTGGTTTTGAAACTGTGAACTGGTGTTGAATTCCACAGGTCTTCCATTAAATATGTTGTTCATGATAATCTCAAGAATGGAGGGATCTGTATTTTATGACCATTATTTTATTTTACTTCTTTTTTTATTTTTATTTTTTTTGGGATGTGGATTTTATATAAATGTACTGTTATATGAATAATAATCAAGTTTTAAAAGGCATTCAGTTTCCAGAAGAAAAAAAAAACGTGGAAATTATATTTAATATATACATTTATATATGTACACATTAAATTTATGTCAATAAATGCTATTTTTCCTTACAGAATTCAACGATTATGCCAACCCGATGGTTTGTGCCTTCTTCGTCGCCCTGACTCCCATCTGGGTACTTATCGCCCGGCGGATACCTTCCACCCGGGAAGTGCTCTACTCAGGGTGGGAGCCTGTCATTATAGCCATGGCGATCAGCAGGTAGGAAGAACACTTATTAAGATAAAGATGCTCCATTTCCTCATTCCTCTTTATGATGGATGGATTACTCACGTGCAGCTGACAGCAACATGTCAATCATTTATCTAACACCATAGATATGGTATCTTAGTGTCGTTAAAATTAGATTTGACTTCTTTTGAAACAGTGTTGGAGGCCTCATTCTGGATAAGACAGTATCTAACCCCAACTTTGCTGGAATGGCGGTTTTCACCCCAGTCATCAATGGTGAGACTCCTTATCTCCTTGTATCTCCTGATTCAGTGTTTCCGTCAGTTGTGTTTACTAGCCCTCACTATGACACACCAGAGATCATTGCACACTTTGTTTGTTTTGCCCTGCTGCAGGTGTGGGCGGCAATTTGGTGGCGGTTCAAGCCAGTCGAATCTCCACCTACCTGCATATGAACGCCTTGCCCATAGCAGAGCCAAACCCAACCCCACGGAAATGTCCCACTCCCTGGAGCACGTTCTTTGGCTCAGGTGAGTGATATAAACAACCTGCAGCTCTATTGTTAGTAAAGACGTAATCACTAAATATTGATAGGTACATATTTGCCTGTATTGTGTCTCAATGACTTCAGTCATGCTCCTGTAACAACACTGACTCGCCCTACATTTACTGTCTCATCAGGCGTCAACTCACGTTCTGCCAGAGTGCTCTTCCTTCTGGTCGCTCCTGGTCATCTGGTCTTCCTGTACACTATTAACTCTATGCAGGGTGGACACACCACTCTCACCTCTGTCTTCATTGCATTTTATCTGGCCGCCGCTCTGCTTCAGGTATAATTGAGCATCTGTTTCTCATTACAAGGCAATGGTTCAAATGTTTTATAGTGACCGACATGAGGGAAGTTTGAATGAATCATATAAAAAAAAAATGTCTGGGTCATGTTTCAAAGCAAAATCAATAATTATGAAATTATACTAAGATCTTTAAGAAGTTTTTGCATCGTGACATTAAATTCTCATTACTATCATGTAAAAATTTTATTCACTTTACAAATACATCGTCAAAAGTTTGGGGTGAGTAAGATTTTAAAACTATATACTTTTATTCAGCAAGGATACATTAAAATAATCAAAACTGACAGTTAACTCACCTAAATGCTGCTTTTGAACTTTCTATTCACCAAAAAAATCTTTAAAAAAAACACTGTTTCCATAAAACAAATTAATAAATAAGCAGCACAACTGTTTTCAACATTGGATAATAATCAGAAATGTTTCTTAAGCAGCAAATCAGCAAATTCTGACAGATGTAACACTAAAGACTGGAGTAATGATGCTGAAAATCACAGGAATCAATTTAAAAAATATATATTATAGAAAACAGTTGCTTTAAATTGTAATATTTCATAATCTTGCAGTTTTACTGTATTTTTTGGTCAAACAAATGCAAAACATTTGAAATGGTATATATTAGACACAATACAAAGGTATTTATTTATTTATTATTAGTGCTATCAGTCTATTAAAAATAATTAACTATTTAATCGCACATTTTTCTGAAATTAATCGTGATTAATCCCACCTAACATTAACGTTTTTAAATATACTTTTATATTGTAGCATTTTCACATTCAATCCTTAAATTAATGTAGAAACAACATAAAGACAGTATATTTTTAATATTTGTTTAATGGAATCTTTTTTATGACTGAAGGCGAGTATCACCAGTACCACTAATAATACTAATACGAAAACTACTGATGTCTTTATAAAATTGTTATTTTTTTCCTAATATTTAACCATTGACTATTGCCATTCAACATTACAGTATAAGCTATCATTTTAACATTTTTTAGACTTTAAAAAAATAACAACTTTTAATTTAATTTAACATGACAGTCTTCACATTCCCATTATAATAAATGCCATATTTACCTGTGCCCTTCAGCCAGTAGAAAATATACAGAAACTGAATAAAGTTATCAAACACTAAATTCTAAATTAATTATAAATGAATCCTTAAAGCTACAAAAGTTATTGATTTAATCTTTTTCTTTTGTTCTTTGATGAACAGACATCACAGCAGATGGGTTATTAGGTTATTTGGCTGCTATTACTTTAAGAGCTACCACTGCTGAAAGTGATGTGGATCTGACACGCATGCTCATAGTTTTATTCGCGCTACAGCGTGCGCCACAGTATTTGTGCATGCAATTGAAGAGAACTATTTATTATTAATTAAAAAAAATAAAATAAAATATGTTAAAAAATATGCATATATTTAATAATCCATCAGTCCATTATTTTCTGTCCCATTGACACATTCTCTTGTCTTTCCGTCTAGGTTGTGATCCTGTTGTACCTTGCAGACTGGATGGTAAACTGGATGTGGCACCGAGGGATGGATCCCGACAACTTCTCCATTCCCTACTTGACCGCCCTGGGAGACCTGCTGGGGACGGGCTTCCTGGCTCTGTGTTTCCACATCCTGTGGCTAATTGGAGATCGGGACACAGATGTGGGTGATTGATCCACACTGCTTCCTTTGACTCTGTCCAAGCAACACAAACGTCTTTATTTATAATGCCACATAGAGAAATAATATCTATATTGTTATGGCTACAATGGCTACCATGATTATATTGATGACATTATTGCTTTAGTATTGATATGTAATTTCATTGTTGTTTAGCTACTGGGAGAACAAAAATCCTCATTATTTTTCAATGGGGATGTTCAGCCCGATTTTACGGCCAGTCGCGTTGGCTGCATGTAAAGATGACATCAACCTAAACTTGAAATATTTCACGAGAGGCAAATGAACATAGAATGCTAAATCACCAAGTGCTACAAGATACTGATGTGTTCTGAGGGCGGCACTCACAGCCTTTGCCAACTAAAGACAAAAAATAACATATTTGGACCATCACAGAGTGACCTAAATAACATTTCAGGCTAGACACTGAAAGAGTCACTTAAGTCTTAATATCAGAGACTGAATCTCAAAGGGGACCTTTTGACGATAAAACATGCATATACAGTAGAGTAAAACACCTAGAGAACGCCCTATTTAACACGCAATGCTGCGTTTTCAGGATCCAAATTTGCTTTAGTAGCTCTGCTTATGGTTAGTAACCTAAAGTGCTTTATTGTTTCATTGAAATCCCTGAAATACTCAAGTTGTGCAGTGAAAAGGATTCACGGGTTGTTTACGCTCAACACCTGAAGGATAAAATATCAGAATTCGCCTCATTTGCGTAGGTACATTTCCGTTACGTACACAACAGTTTCACCCAATCAAAGGCCCGTAAGATTGCTTTAAGCTCCTCAGGCCGATATTGTGAAGTCCACATCCGTTAATCTTTCTAAAATCTCTTCTGCGGACTCAAAATACTGGGCCAGTTCATGTATTTGTAGTGATGGTTAACAAAGTGGTTATTTTAAAAGGGCTGTGAGTTAGAAAATGGCAGTTGGGACCCTTTTTATCAAAGCAGAAATCATATTTGACAATGTACACTTAAAGGCTTTCAAAATCCCATATATTAATATATTATTCTATTATATAGAGTATATATACAATTGACCCTTTGCTAAGCTCCGCCTCCCTGAATGAACTGGAGTTTCTATGATTTTTAGTTCAATGGGCTCACAAAGTGCTCAAAATGAATTGAAAATTATTCTCATGTTAGTTGAAAGGAAGTATACATTGCAAAGCATTCTATCTGCCGTTTTCCTTTAAAGAAATTAAATTACCCAGTAACGTGATTTAAAAAATGCAGAGGCTGCAAACTTAACGCTTATCACAGTCAATTAAAAAGAGAAAAGGCCCGTTTAACAGCTCAGTTACCTTACGGATAGGCTATATTTTTGCATAATATCTGTAAAAGGCAGTCTAAAACTACACTGTAAAATGATTTTAAGTTGTAAAATAAAGCAAAGATTAGGCTACTTGAGTAAAATACTATTTCAGTCTTTCTACTTCAAAATTTTACACTTCACTGTGTTACTTGCCATTCCTTTGTAATTATTTGTGAAATTTACTAGCAGTTTCTGAGAGCAAATTGTTAAATCCTACACCAGTTTTGTTTTTTCAGCATATCTAAGCCTGTTTGTTCAATAAGCCTTTTTTTTTAACGCAAAGCTCAGCGAAGGGTCAACTGTGAACGTGAAATGCCCTGCCTCAAAAGCCTTTTTACAATACGACCGAAGTATTTCTGTAGAATTATGCAAAAAAAAAAAATGCTTATAAAAGGGCTCTTTAGACATCTACACCTCTGTACCAGTGCATGCTAGCTAAAAAAAAAAGTGCTTTTGAACCGGCTCTCCGAATATGATTTGAAGCCATGCTTGATTAAATTCCTTGAAAGAGTTTATTCTTTCATACAGAAGAGGAGAGAGGTTTCGTTTTGAATGTTTTTATGAGATTAATGCCACTCAGAAACACTTGAAAGACTAACAGGATGCTAGCAGCTAATCTGTACCTCAGTTCTCGGCCATAAAAATCTCTAATCAGTAGTTGACAGTAAACTAATCTCTATTTTAATGACTAGCAAGGCCTTATAAAGCAACTGACCTCCAGTTATGGACAGTGTGTTAATGTTAGCCTGCCACTGATAAAGGGCTGCGTAGAAATATCGCTTCATTTGCGCACATTTCATATCAGAGTGGATCAATTCACGATATATTAAACATGCTCCCTTTGTTTTTACTGTACACTTTGTTTTCTGTGCTTAAATGTCTGTTGTCTTTAACTGTGAGTTCTAGTGTTATGTGTTGCGGTAAGCACGTTTAATGTCACAATAGATCACTGTGCACAAGATGTACTGTAATGTCAGACTTTGCCACAAGAGGTGTGCAAGGAGAGCATGCAGCTCAAATGTGCAGATACCACAATTATGCATTCAAACATCACGAATATTACTGTGCAACTGATCCGGTGCTGCCATTGTACCATGACAGCTCTCTATAGTTGTGAATATTTCTTCAGGGGATGGGAGGCTTTGTTTATTTATTTCTATAGATGTGACAAAGCTATTTGTAAATAATATATTTATTCTATAAATGTTTATTTTTCATTTTGTTGCATTTTTTCTTTGCATTGGACCAGTAGAGATGTTTACTGTACGTTTATCAGTTTTTTTTTTTTTTCTTAACAAATATATCAAAGTTTGGTGCCTAATATCCAGCAAAACCTCACACTCGATCTGGTTCGGTGAATTGAGCATAATATGCCTTAACAAATCACAAGCAAGGCTCGACACATAGGTTTTATAGGTCTTTTTTTTATGAGATTTTTTAATTAATGGAGTTGATTTTCATATTGTATTCTATTGATTTGTGCACACAAATCATCCCATCTGTTGTGTTCTTCCAGGGCAGATGTATCGGTGGTAAAGTTATCCAAAGCAAAGCCATTGAGATCCCCATGAGTTTTAGAAGAAATTAATATTTACTTGTGGGTTGTCTAATCTGTCACATATTCCCTCTAATCTGTAATCTGTATATAACTTCCAACAAGAAAAAATAACCTTCCCTGAGTTAAATTGGTCTTGAGGCCAAGACTAAAGAAAACTTACCATGTACAGCTAGTAATGGTAACTGGTTATCTGAGTTCTTTGATTTCTTCCCCATCAGTTTCTGCCCCAGCTGCTTCAATCTGACACTGTTAAGGGGACCTAACAGAGGTACTTGTAAATTGCTGGAAATAAAAGATTATATTATTTCGTACGACTGCTCTGTGCTTTTCTGTTTTCATACCATTTGACACAGATGCTGAGTATTAAATAATGAAAAATCACATTCACATTGATCGAATTGATTGAAATAAAAATGTAAATTGTATCAAGATACTGTGGCTTTTATAGCTAAAACTGGTTGCTTAGTAGAGCATTTATTGAAACTAAGCTGCAAAAATGCTGTAAGTCAGATAAATTAATAATTATATGACCACTCACATGTGCAAATAAATCATTTCTAAATTAAAACTAAATTGTAACAGGTATATATTTGGGTATATATATATTAGTATTTTGAAGGAGGATGTCTACTATGCTCACTAAGGCTGCATCTATTTGTTTAAAAAAAAAACAGTAAAAACGTAAAATATTATTACAGTTTAAAATAACAGTTTTCTGTTTTAATATATTTTAAATGTAATTTATTCCTATGGTGCAAAGCTGAATTTTCAGCATCATTACTCCAGTCTTCAGTGTCACATTATCCTTCAGAAATCATTCTAATATGCTGATTTGCTGCTCAAGAAATATTATAAATGTTTAAATTGTGATAATTTTTTTCAGAATTCTCAGGATAATAAATGTCTGATAAGTGCGTGTTTGACGTCATTGTCGATGACCTTGCATTTGGAAGTTACTCATGTAACTCCATGTTTCTCAACTATCAGAGTTTATTCTGGAGACAGTGTTTCACTTTTATCATTCATAATGCAGAGGAAGACTTCAGCGAATCATCAGCGTGAGAGCGGCTCAGTCAGATTGGTATAGGAATAATAGGGATTGACATGGATAAGAATGGACAGGAACAAACACCTGCGCTGAACGATGAGGACAAGGCTTGTCTGGATGGAGAAGGACATTTCAAGACGTTTCTAAGTGTCTGAGTGCCTTTTTAAATTCTCTTCCTGGTTGAATGTTGTTAATCCGCACATCAGCACAGGGTTCTGAACACAATGTGACTGATGCATGAGACACACAGAGAAACTCACACTGAGGGTCTTTGTCATCTGACAGATGTTTGGGGTGGAACTAAACAACACTAAACAAAAGAACAGCAATTAGAAAATACATATGATTATTTCTATTACATAATACGACCTATAAAGTTGTAAGAAGTCTCATCTTCTAAAGCCTTCTGTATCATAGTGGATAGATACACATATTTCTAGGGCCTCTAAATTAATATGATGAAAAACTTTGCTGAAACATGCCTTCTTGTAAATGTAGTAAAAACGTGCATAAAAACAGCTTTTATAAACCCATTGCAAATGTTTTATTGAAAGGATATTCTATTAAATTAAATTAACGAATTATCTAATACTATTAAATATGAAGTGTACGTACAATATATGTTCTTTTATCAATTCAGGGCTTGTTTGTTTTATGGAGGGCTTGGCTCAACAGGCCAATATGAGACTGTTAACTACTACTTGTCCTTTTAGTTACACAAAAGTCTCATTAAAATGTCTACAAATTTATAAAACTGATTCAAGATCACTGTAGATACTGGTTCAATGGTTCGCCAGTGGAGACATTTGTAAATAGCTTAGGATAAAAGTGTCTGCTAAATGAATAAATTATAAATAGACTTTGACAGTTTGATACTCACTCCGAATCATGAGTTAAAAACAAATGATTCGCAAAAGAGTGAAAGAGTTTCAAAAGCACCTAATACTGTTTGGAGAGGAGCGTGCAAAAGAAGCAGAAGCCACAGTGTATCTTTACAATGATTTTGTAATTGATATTTCAAGGTAAAAATTGTACATACAGTTGCTTTAAACCCTCTGATTTGTGATTTTTAATATTTTCTAGCAATAAATGTTAAATAAATGTACATTTTAAATTAATAAGTTCTTTAAAATGAAAAATAAATACCCAGAATGGGTATCAGGGAAGCAGATTTATTTTACATTAATAAGGAGCTGGTTAGGCACCAAATGTTGTTACGTTCTATTGATACTAATTTCTTTCTTATAAATTAATGAAAAATATTCTTATTACATTAGCTTTGGTAATAATTTGTGCCTTAAAAAGTAAAAAATAACAGAACGCCAATTTGTACCCTCATGGAAAGTGTCTTAAGCGAGACATCTGTGATCTCTCAGCAGGACATCAGAAGAGGGTTGGATGTGTTTCGGTGACCTGAGGTCCTAGAAGGTCGTGACCCAACACTGACCTCTTCTCCTCCATCCAGCAGGTCACTGGAGAGGAGCTGCCGGCACAGTGTGTCCACCACCTGAACCACAGGAGTGCAGTCTGAGGGAAAAGACGGGAGTTTATCCAGCAGTTTTACATAAAAGGAAACAATGTAAATGAAACAGAAAGGCAGAGCTTACCGTGGCTTTTTCTAGTACACAGATCTAGTGTGTTGATCAGTATTTTTCCCAAGATCCTGCGAGAGACTCTCTATCAGGGGTCAGAACACACAGGTTAGAGGTTTTCAGATGGCAAACCAGCAGACAAGTGCGTTATGGAGCTGAATCACTAGGTGGCAGTGTGGACTTTTGCACTGGCTATACAAAAACACACACTATTATACTATTTCTGCAGTATATAGTATGTGCATGGTCATTTTCTGTATGCATAGCATAAAATGCACTACATTTGCCAAAATGTGGAGTAAACAGCCAAAACACACTGGAAAGAACACTATATACCACAATGCAATGCACATGACTTGATCTTCCATTTCCAGTGTGATGAATGAACAGGAAGTCATATTAACCAGGTCATTTTTAACTCTCTTTCTTTACTCATTATTTGAAATGACTGTGAAAAGTCAAATGTAAAATAGTCATATAATGACAAGGGAATTTAGTGAGGGCATGTGATATTAGCGTTGCATACTACTGTTTGAAATGTTGCATATTGTTTCACATATTTGTAAAAGAAACTGCAGGCTATATATATATATATATATATATATATATATATATATATATATATATATATATATATATATATATATACATATTGTATAGTATGCAAGATGTCAGTTTTACATACATTCTAAATCATAAACACCTTAAATACATTTTCTAAATGTCTATTTGATGTCTTTGTAAATTAAATTAAATTAAATGAATGATTAAAAACGTAAAATTAACTAAATAATTTTTATTTCTTTCCCTACGTTATGTGACCATTGACATCAGAGAACTGTGAACATGTGAATGTATTAAATTATTGAAATATTAAAACTATTATTAATTAATATGTGTTAAATTATTGAAATATTTACTGAAAAGAATAGGGAATACTTCAAGAAAATATTTTTGGTCAAAGGGGTTCAGTTGACAAAAAAAGTTTATGAATCCCTGCATTAAATAATAAAGGTTTTCTTTATGCCCTAAACCAGAAGTAATTTTGTAATATAAAATGTTGAAATAATTTTTAAATAAATTTTTAGATTAATTTAAAATTTAATATAAATATAAAATTAATTTAAAAATATAAAAGTTGATTTATATAATTAAACATTTAAATCTGCTAACATATAAAATGCTAAATATTTATGAATAAATATAATATATATATATATATATATATATATATATATATATATATATACATATTACTTTAAAAATATAATTTTTTAAAATATGTTTTTTGCTGTTTTTTGCTTTACAATGAAGGGATGAAGAAGGGAACCGAGTCATTCAGAACACATTTCTTACGAAATCTAGTTTTGAATCTAGTTCTCACTTTATGTGGTATCTGCCGCAGTAACGTGAGTGCATCAGTCAGTCTCTCCTCCAGCAGTGAATGATAAACTCTCAAACTCTCCAACTCTTTCTGCTTCATCTACAGGATGTGACAGAGAAGACAGGCATTCATTAGAGATGATGTGGTGTATGATAATCCATTATCATAGTTTTGTCTTTAACTCTTACCTTCCCCGCTTCATTTCCCCTCTCATCCGTTTGAGGAATCCACATGTGTGCTTTAGTGTCTTTGCTGTGAGCGGAGCTCTGAGAGACAAGCCAGTTACAGATAGCAGCTTTCTGACACCTGTGTGAACATGTCAAATTAATACAATGCCAAAATGCAGAAAAACTTTTTATATTGAAGATATATTCACCCTTTGGCACAGCTGTGTAATCTGTTGATCAGCCGTTTCACCTCCAGGTGGCAGCACTGTCCTTCATCTAGGCCCCTCTCCTCCTCTTCCTCATCTGATGCTGCTCGACCCTCTACTGACCTCTGCAGGTCTTCTTCTGCACAGAGACGTCACATGACCACTACTGCTATCAATGCACTACATACATGCCATTATTTTGCAGTATGTACTGTGCACAACATTTGTGGAATACTTTGATTTGCCAAAATGTGAAGTATACAGCAAAGCAAACTTCTAGGAAAGCTGTATCATAACAATGAAATGCACTCGACTTGATGCACTTGTAGTGTGATGAATGAACTTGAAGTAATCTCTTTTATTGGGCTATCAAAAAAGACTTTTTTGCACAAAACTGGAGGAAAAATATAAATGAAACATTTAGAGAGAAACCTGTGTAAGGGCTGTAATTATTTATGTGATTGGTAATGGTAAAATTTATATTTATATTAGTATTTATATTAAATTTATATGATGAAATAGTATATAATTTATATTGTAAAATAATTTTTTAGAAATTATTACATTTATTGTTTTTGTTTTTGTAAATGTCAAAAATTAAATATACAATTTAGTAATGTTATTTTATTTATTTATTTATTAAAAAATATAATACATTGTAAATATTGTTTGTTTTTGGAAATGTAAAATCATGTAAATTCTTCAATTAGATCACATTATTTAAAAAATCTTTAAAAATTAGATTACATTAATTATGGATTTTTTTTGGATATTGTTTTATTTTACTATTTCCAAAATGTTAAATGTCTACAATCATTTTTGCATTTATTTCTGAGATGATGCTGCATAGCACTTGCTGAATTAAACATGCAAGTCACATGACAAAAGTGAAGCTTAAAAAAACTGTTTGAAATTTTTTAATGCATGTTGCATTTTTTTTAAAGAAAAATTAGTGCACAGTACATACTATGCAGTATGCAGTATTCCATTTAGACCATATCTACAGCTATACTGATTGTGCATGCAAAATGTAAAATCAAATTCACCATACAGCTTTACAAAAAATGTAATTTCTTATGATCTGAATGAGAACGTGATTTGTTTATGATGATTTTTGATCCTCTTACCTCTTCTGGTGTCATCATGACTGGTGGGGGAGGGAAATCCAGACCCACATCGTTCAGCTAATATTTCATTTTTGTTCATATTCAGCTCTATGCAGGTGCACTGGGCCCTAAGAATAAGTCATAAAGCACAGTAAATATGATTAAATAACGTCTGGAATCATAAAATTTAATATCACATAACTGAAAAAGGATGTTCAGCACACTGCGTTTATTGTGCTGCTGATGCATGAACAAGTTTGATTATTGTCCCAGCAGAGCGTGTGGATTTTCTGAGTGAGGAACCTGGCAGGTTTTAACCTGCTTTTCCTGGTGAGGAATGAGCATTACATCACCGTTCTGTAATGCAAATAATGTAATATTAACACAGATATTAATCTGCCAAGCGTCTACTGAAAGCCAACAATCTAGTAGATTGATTGCAAAGTTAATATGAGCTAAAGTTTTATAGCACTGGCATTTGGCCATGTAACGCATGCTGGAAATGGTTATAAGAAGTTTATTATACTTAAAATTAATACTTTGGCTTGTGTAATCTCTAATGCTAAATTTTATAATTTATACAGTAAAATTAGATATCATTTTTGCTCTGAATCATCTCATCAATTAAGGTAAATTTTATATATATGTGTATGTATGTATTTTTAAGTTTCAGAAATAAAAGTGAAGAAAAAATAAATATTTCCCCCCCTTTTTTACATACTTAACCTTTTTAGTTTGTAGAAATAAAGTAACATATAAATACTAACAGATGTAAAGTATTTTGTGGCTTTTAGTCTACATTCAGTTTCTCTATACTTTTTAGAAATTTCTTCATTATTATGTTCATAGATGCTAGAGACAAATGAGACAGCACTGTAAAAACACTGACCACAAATGTCTTTGATCTGTGACTGTCCAACATACCTGCTTAAACATGTGTCTGGACCTTATATCCTTCCTCACAGGATATAATAAGACATGTAGAGTTAGATGCTGTAATAGAGGCTTTGCATGATTTGCTGTAATACTCACACTTGAAAGCGAATGACTAATAACCGTTTGCAGGAAACTGTGGCGTCCTGTGTTATTAAAGCAGGTCATTAACATCTGTCAAAGGAAAATCAGTCATGTCTGCGACAAGCCCTGCAATGCTGCTCCTGTCCAAATTGTTTCATAACCAAGTGCTGCTTCTTGACTCATTAATGCTAAAGCATCAGTGCAGGTAAGAAAAGTTATGCAAGATTTTCTGTTAATTATGGCTTCTCGTCTCGGAACGCCTTTGTGGTCTGCTCGAGTCTTAGAAAAGCCAGCCTGTCCTATAGGCGGTATACATGGTCGACTAGGGCCTGAAGTCAAATGGTTCTTCTTTGTATAGTTTTAATATATTTAATTCATTCAACTTTGTTTGAAATTCCAGTTTGAAAAGGGGACAACCAATAAAACATTAGGTAAAGTCAGCTTAATTAAAAAAAAGCTCTTAAAGCGATGGTTCACTCAAAAATGAAAATGTCATTCCAAACCTGTATGCATTTCTTTCCTTGAGTAAGTTTTTAGGGTTTTTTTGTCCATACAATCAAAGTCAGTGTGTTTTAGTATTGTTTTGGACCCCATTGACTTTTATTTTATGCACAAAAACAGTTACAAACAAGATGAGTATAAGATAACAAAACTAGGACAAACTATCCCTATCATAATTCACAAACACTGTTCAGAAGTTTGGGGTTAGTAAGATATTTTAGTGTTTTTGAACATTGAAGTCTCTTCTGCTCACATAGAATGCATTTATTTGATCAAGAATACAGTAAAAACAGTAATATTGTGAAATATTTTTACAATTTCAAATAACTGCTTTCTATTTGAATATATTTTCAAATGTAATTTACTCCTGTGATGGTAAAGCTGAATTTTCAGCATCATTACTCCAGTCTTCAGTGTCACATGATCCTTCAGAAATCATTCTGATATGCTGATTTGATGCTCAAGAAATATGTATTATTATTTTCAATGTTGAAAACAGTTTTGCTGCTATATAGTTTTGTGGAAACTGTGATACATTTGTTTTCAGGATCCTGCCCTTCTTTATTTCATTAAAATCTTTACTGTCACTTTTTTATCACTTTAATGCATCCTTGATGAATAAAAGTATTAATTTCTTTCAAAAATAAAAACATTACTGACCCCAAACTTCTTTACCTGTAGTATAGTTATGCAAGTGTGTATGGAAGCCCATTTCCGCCACTGAATAAAAATTTTAAAAAAAGGTAATTGCGACTTTTTAATCTCACGATTCTTTTTTTCTCTCAGAATTGTGATATAAACTCGCAATTGTGAGTTATAAAGTCAGAATTGCGAGATATAAACTCGTAATTCTGAGAAATGAAGTCAGAATTGTGTGATATAAACTCGCAATTCTGAGAACATATCAGTCCTATTTTATCCTTAGAACTGGACTTTATAACTCGCAATTGTGAGTTTATATCTCACAATTCTGAGAAAAAAAGTCAGAATTGCGCAATTCTGACTTCATAACTCGCAATTGTGAGTTTATATCTCACAGAATTGTCACAATTCCGAGAACATATCAGTCTTTTTTTCTCCTCAGAACTGGACTTTATAACTCGCAATTCTGAGAAAAAATTCAGAATTGCAAGAAGTATTCTCGCAATTGCGGGAAAAAAAGTCGTATTACCTTTTTTATTTTTTATTCAGTGGCAGAAACGGGCTTCCATATGTGTGTGACTGAAATTCTAGCATTAGATAAATAAAAGATCTACCTGAGCTTCTCCAGCTGGCTCTCCAGACTCTGGACTCGTTCTCGGAGCAGGTCAGCTTGTCGAGCCCGGTCTTGTAAGGCCCTCACTCCCTCCAGCCCCACGGCCAGTGACTCTCTGACCTCTTCTGTCCTCTTCTTAATCCGTGTGTTTTCAGTCCGGACGCTGTCCAGCGTATCCTGCATCCTGCTAATCTCTCCATAAGCCGCCATCAGCTCTTCCTCTAACCTCTGGTTAAACCTCATAGCTTCCTCCAGCTGTCCATCACGAGACGCACGGATCAGTTCCAGCTCTCGCAGGAGGTCTTTAGTGCTTCTTCTGGAGTCCCATTCCATGTGTTTGGACTGTCGTGGTTTTGTTTTGCAGTCGTGTTTTTCAGGGGTTGCTCCAGCAGTATATTGGGACGGCACGTCTTTTCGGCGTAACGCCACCTCCAGTGCCAAACACCGTGAGTCGCTGCTCTGAAGGGCTGAACGCAAGTCCTCCACCAGCTCCCTCAGACTGGCGTTCTCCAACTCTAGCTGGTCCTGCCATCTCCTCTGAGGGTTAATATCCACTGCAATATAGGAAAATTAGCTCTTAGACTAAACACAACAAAAAACACAGCTTTTTGCTTTCAAATGAATTCATAGAAATGATAAACTATTTATTAATCAACTATTTTAATAATTGTGTAATATAAATTAAGAAATAGTATATAATTATTTTAATACAATCATTTATTAATAAATCATTTTAAATTAATTTAATAAATATAAGTATTTGTTTATTTATTTATTTATTTATTTATTTTATAATGTAATACAATATAATTCTTTTTTATTTCAAAGGAGTTGGGTTCTTTGAGGGTTACAGTAATATTCAACACTGCAATAAAGGTTAGAAAATTTCAAATTGATTCATAAAAATGATCAATTATTTATTATTTAACTATTTTAATAATTGTGTTATATAAATTAAGAAATAAATGTTAAATATTATATCATTATTATAATACAATAATTTATAAATAAATAATTTTAAATTAGTTTAATAAATATAATTGTTTTCATTTTTATTTTTATTATAATGTAATACAATATAATTCAAATATTCTTTTAGATGTGTAAAGTCATATTTATTATAATTAAATTGCATTCTTTTAATTATGATGATGATGATTATTATAATCATTCTTTAATGCTAACTTACTACTTTTTTATTTAAAAAAAAAAGTTGGGTTCTTTGAGGGTTACAGTACTATTAAAACACTGCAATAAACATTAGATTTTTTTTTTAATTAATTCAGAGAAATTATTTATTAATCAGTTATTTTAAACGTAATAATAATAGTGTAAATATAACTTAAATAATAAATAATATATAACATATACTAATTATTAGTATATTCCTATAAATTCATGTTGTACTAGTTTTTAAAACATTTTAAGACTTGTATGAAATATGATCAGTAAATAAATCAGTTTATTTGGATCATTATTATTGATAATATTATGTTTTGTGTTTGTTTTATGTTATGCTTGTTTTATGTCTATGCCCATTTTTATTATTTTATTTTCTTTGATTTACAGCACTTTGGACAACCTCGGTTGTATTGAAATGTGCTTTCGAAATAATAAATACAATACAGTTGAGAAGTTGTGCATGCAGTATGCATTTGTTTTATGGCACAGACACTCATAAATCTCCCTTAAATAAATTTTCATTATTCATCATTAAATGCTAAAAACTTCCCCTAAGGCTTGACTTTTTGGATGGAAAAATGCAGCTATTAAATTAGCCCACCTGTCCTGACAGACAGCTCAGGTGTGTGTGTGTGTGTGTGTGTGTGTGCGTGTGTGTGTGTGTGTGTGAAGCTCCTACCTGCGGCTCTCTTGGATTCCACAGCAGGGCTCTGCAGATGATCTGGGTTCTGAGAGGGTCTCCTCCGGTTCTGATGATCGGCAGACAGATCAAAACTGACGCACTTTCTCCTCCGGACGCGGGGACACCGGAGTCTGATCTCCCGCTCGATGTGCTCGGTCTCTTCACTGACCAGAAGTCGAACTCCCGTCTGTCCTTCCTGCGCTTTCAGCGAGAAAAATCCACACAGCCGTGCGTGGAATTCTTTAAAGTTCAGCACAAGAGGAAGTCCACCGCAAATATCCTCCGAGGAACCGATCTCAGCCTCTGCGCTCGCGGGGATCCCCAAAATCAAACACAGACTCCTAAAGTCCTCATCCGAGACGAGGTCATCACCGCTGTAAAAGGCGAGGTGATGAAACACCTCCTGGAGATACTGGTCCACACCGGTGGCCAAAACCACGATCTCGTTTTCCACGCAGGAATCTGGGCTGAAGTGGTGCGTGAGCGCGCATTTGAGCCACTCGCTTTTACGCGCAGCGCGGATCCGCGAAACCTGCATGACTGGAGGAGACATCCACAAAACACCCGGGTTTCTACATGCCCACCTCCTCCAGACAACTTACATCATTCTGCATTCGCAACATGTGCTGTAAATTATCGGAAACTTACCAGATAGGAGTATAAAAAGTAACACTTTACATTACAGTGCCAATTTTAACATTTAGCCTGATAATTAACTTTATTTATAATGCATTGTTGACTTCAAATCCTTTCCTCAACCTCTTCCTTCAGGGATTGTGGTTGTGTGCGTCTTCAAAAGACACACTCCACCCTTTGGGTTGACAGAGGAGGCGTGTGTGTGTGTGTGTGTGTGTGTGTGTGTGTGTGTGTGGTGTTTTCCAGGGCACGTGAAGGCTTTCAGATCTGTCCAATCACTGCTCACTTCAGGCTGAGGACTTTTGGACCTCGACCAAGAGAGTGATGTTCTCTGGAGCTTGAAGACACTTAATACAGGTAGTGTGGACTCTTGTAAATGGCAGCTTTTATCTAAGTTTACAGATCACTTTGAGGAGTTTTCAAGCATGACTCACCGACTTACAAGAGACTAAAATGAAGCAGGTAACAGCCATGCAGACAGCCTGTGGAACTTATGTTAAAGCCTAAAAAACATAAATATATAAATCCATAGATGGCATAAAATTGGGCTTTTTTTATTCCAAAGGAGTAAAATAAGAATAAGAAAAATATTGTATACACATTAAAAACAAGTAACACTAATAAACAAAAAGAAAAATAAATAAGAATAATATTATAAAAATATAATAAAATTATAAGAATCTATATAATGTTAATATTATAATTTAGTATGCATAAATGAAGGCTTATTTATAATTTAACTGTATTTTATTCACATGTATATAATAAATACAATGCCGTTTCCACCACATCTGAAATTTATGTTTTTATGTGTTCTGTGACATTTCATGACCTTTTACAAATTTTTTAATAAAATGGCCAAGAATGAATGAAATATTTAAATAATAATTAAATGTATGAAATAATATTCTCACTGTTTTGCATAATTTGTAAATGTCTTGACAGCAACTAAAAATAAATCTTAATTTATACATACTAAAATGTAATATTAATATTGTATATTTTCATAATTTCTTTTGTTCCTTTTAGTTACTTGTTTTGATTTACAGTCAAACCAAAAATTATTCAGACACCTTCAACATTTCTCACATTATCACAGTTTATTTGCTATAGTTTAGAAAATGGTAATAAAATATAACAAGAACTCAAGAGTTAAACTGCATCAGAACAAATTCATCTTGATAATGTCAGAGAACTTTGATAGAAAGGTATGTAACAAAACATGGTCAGGTCAAAGTGTCAAATCACATTTTTGGTCCCAAATTTTTTATCAATTTTTCTGGTAGTCCACTGTATGAAGAATTTTTGGGTATAATATGTCACAGTTTACTTTATTTTGCTATCCTCACTTACATAAATGAACTATAGTGTCCTGCACCCACTAGTAGAAAAATATAAAAAATTATATCTGGTGTCTGAATAATTTTTTGTTTTGACTGTATATAACATCATCTTTTGTATATAAAACTGTGGGATTAAAAAAATGGATACCATCTATGGACGTTTATATTATTTTTTTGTGTATATTTATATATTATTTTAGATCATATATCATATACCAGAATGGCTGATATGGATCAACATGCCAAGTTTACAAATAGCTAGTACATCATGTGTCTGCATCAGAAATAGAGGGCTGATATATCTAGAGACAGACTCTGATAGTCTATAAATAAAATACTAGCCACCACTTACCTAGTGTATGTGTCTAGTTCTGCTGCATATCAGTTTATCTGTGACACTAGATACTTAACGACAGTAAGAAAATGGCCTATAGCTTGAGTCACAAGCCTTTGTTTCTTGACTGGAACTTACAGTAGGTTGATATGGGGTGACTTCCCGTAAAAAAGACCCTTGCAGACATGTGATACAAAAGTCCTGTGTTAGTGTCTCTCAAATACCACTCCGGAAATAACTGTCCTCACCTTAATAGCCTATCATCTTAGTTCATGACAAATACTGTCATCCCACAGGAAATACTCCCACAAATACACCTGATAGCTCAGTATGTCATATTGTATTTACCCACCAAACCTTTTTTTTCTGTGTAGTGACTCAGAGAAAAGTGCTTTTGTTGAAAGGTGAGCGTAAGCACTAAGATAAAGTAGCCAGTCGTTGCTTAGGTGTTTTTTTATGGCATTTTCTGGATGGTGAATCACCAGTCAATCTCTATCCTACTTTTGTTGTTATGTCTTAAATCTACTTGAATCGTGTTATATCTCTTTGTGAAGCACCAGATTGTCTCTAGATGTGAGATTTCATGCTATCATACATCTGCTGCTGCTTTCTGTCAGATCTTGATGAGACAAGTCAAGACTCCACAGACGGTGAGATATTTTGCAGAAAAGCAGACATAATTTTTGTCAATCATGGATCACAGACGTGTTAGTCTTTGTCCAAAAGGGTCCATTTATCTCAAAAATAGAAATTTGCACCATTTACACCATTTTTACTGTTGTCTAGTACAAACATAACAGTATAGTGTTTTTGCATTGCCTTTCAAAGGTTTTTAAGGAATTTGTCTCATCCAACAGCATTAAAAATTATAATATTAATTATAGAATATATTATTTATCCACTATTCAGAATTTTAAAAAATATTGTGATCTTATTTATGACTTTCATAATTGGTAATGTGTTCTGAAGAGTTTTTTTATGTATTGTCAAACATAGTTTTTTAATAGTAATATTAGTGCTGTCAAACAATTAATCACGATTAATCTCATCCAAAATAAAAGTTTGTGTTTAAAAAATATATGTGTGTACTGTGTATATTTATTATGTATATATAAATGCATGTAAATATTTAAGAAAAATATGTCACTTACATATAAAATATTTATTTTTATATATAATATAAATTAGATATAAATATAAAATATATAATGTAAATATTTTATATACATGTATGTGTGTTCATTTATATACACATAATAAATATATACAGTACAAACAAATATTATTTAAATACAAACTTTTATTTTTGATGCGATTAATTGCGATTAATCGTTTGACAGCACTAATTAATATAAATGATAATAATCTGCTATCTATGATTTTAAAAAAAATTATTATTTATCTGTTATCCATAAGTAAACTGCTAATTTTGATATTAATTGTCATTGTGTTGCTATGGGGCTGCTACAGTGTTTTAAATTGTTTTTTAAAAAAATGTTCATCAAAGATGTGTAATTAGAGTTTTTTAATTATAAAAAAAACGATTTATAATATTGTTTATTGTTATTATTGTGTTAGTACTTTTTATTAAAGAGTATTATTAAAGAGTGAGTTATTATTAAATCTAAATGATATTTCTTAATTATCTATTATCCATAATAAAACCACTAATTATGATTTCACTAATTATAATGATAGTCATTGGCCTCTTACCTAGTAATAATTTTAAATCAGACCTAATTGCTCTGAAAAATTAACTGCTATTTGGAATTTTGAAAGTGTAACAAAGAGAAAAATCAACAATATGGAGAACAGCAAACATCTCACATCCATCTCAGTGAAAGATTACCCAGAAACCTGTTCACCTGCTTCAGGTAATCGACAGGTATTAATTGTTTTCCTCTTGTGTTTGGAAGTAGATTTGAGGTTACATTTAATTGCCACACTTTATATTGAAAGAAGTTGTCAAGATAAGCAAAGCACAATCTAAACAAAACACAAAAGACGGTCGCAAAAAGACCGAATGAGTGATGAGAGCACTTTAAGCGGTGCGAAAGAGTCACTCTCAGAATAAATCCTCTCAATAGGCTTCCTAATGACGCATGAAATCGGTGTCATTTATTTTGACAGAATATTCTTTGCAATCTTTTTCAGATTACTCTAATTTTCAGGCAAATGGGATTGTAATGCTGTGCATGGAAAATGAAACTCCCCCGGATCAATAGAGAATCACAGTGAGCCATTCTCATCCAAAACCTGCAGCTGCTCTTCCAAAGCTTGTTTACTTGCTTGAAAGGAGCTTATTTGAAACTGAAAGGTTTGAAGCCCACGGCATTGCCATAATAAGAGCAGGGGTGTCAGGGGTCAAAGGGCCACAGGGAGAAAATACAGACCATGTTTCTTGAAGGTCATTTCTCTATTGATGGGCTTGGGATGTTGGCTTTTGTTCAGTCCATATGTGCTTCTGTGAGTCAAACTCAATGCAAGTTAGAGATGTGTGTATGAGCAGGTATAGACAAACATCTTATCACACCCTTCCTTGACCTAGATTTGGTCTCAGAGAAAATATCCCACCTCATCTTAAAAATGTCAAGGTCTCAGACTCTTCTGAAAGTCTAGATGAGATCCATGTGAGACTTTCAAATTGCAGAAGCAATTTAATCTCATCGCTGTCTAGGAGAAACTATTTCCAAGAGATCTCATCTTCACTGGAAATAAGATACGTTGAGAGGTCATCATATCAGTTTTGTGACATTTTATCATGTTCGTTCATTCGGCTGATAACATTTGTCTCAGATTTAGACGTTTTCGCTTTCAGAAGTGCTCTAACATACATGTGCAGCCATTTCACTGCGATGTCTCATTGATTTCTCTAGAAGGACTGAAATTCCTACAGTTCTTTATCTTACCAGCATTTACAACAGCCTATAAAAGACACTAAATTCATGTTTGTGTTCCATCATTGTACAAACTTTGCTGGGGTACACGGTTTTACTTCTGCAATAAAGATGGACTTCAGTTTCTGAACCTCGCTGGAATTTTTTGAGATTACTGTGTGCTAGTTGTATAAGACGTCAAAGCCATAATATGGATGAATATTACATAAAACATATCAGGTTCATATTTCACCCCAAAATCAAAAGAAAAATCATTGCATAAAGTCTTTATAAATTGTGACATTATTTTTGTGACAATTTGATGTTTCCATCCAAGTCAATCTAAATGTTTTTTGTGATATACACTAGTTTACATTACATAATTTGCAAATTACATAAATTTAACATGTACTTTAACCACAGCAACTTGTATGTATGTATGTGTGTGTGTGCGTGTGTGTGTGTGTGTGTGTGTGTGTGTGCGTGTGTGTATAAAGAAAATGAGATTTTTCCGATTGTAAACAACATATTGTTTCTATATATAAACAATACAAATAAATATATATTTCTTATATATATTAATAATTGTGTTATAATATATAATAATTTATATTTATTTATTTGTATTATAGATACATAATATAGATAAATTTTGTAGTTTAAATAAATAAAAATAAATAAATAAAATGTGTATTTTTATTATGTATATATAAAATAAGATTTTTCTGATGTAAACATATTGTTTCATATATATATATATATATATATATATATATATATATTAATAATTGTATTATAATATATAATTATTGATATTTTACATATAGTATAAATTAATTTTATTATATAAATAAATAAATAAATAAAACATTGTATTTTTATTGAATATATATATATATATATATATATATATATATATGTGTGTGTGTGTGTGTGTGTGTATACACTATGCATTTCAAAGTACAATTTGTCACTTTTTGTGTACAATACAATGTATAATTTCTGTACATTGTTTCTGTGCATGTGACAAATAAACTTGAAACTTCTGAAACTTTTAATTTACTTTCACATCCAGTCCAACACCCTGCAGGTTCTCTCCCTATTTTTTGTTGTGCTATTATATAACTCATTCCATGCATTTACATTGTGACTTTCACTCTGAATGGCTGAAAACTATAAGCAAACAATCTATTGTAGCGCTTTTCTTTCTTTCATAATTCATGGCGTATGTGTTTCCGCCACCTGTTTAGTGAGCCTCTCCTTTTTTCCTTCCAAATGAACCAGTTTCTCTTTAACACCCTTCAATGCCATTGTCTACCTTCACCTTTGCAGATAACAGATGCCACACGCAAAAATATCTGCAGCAGGAACAGTAAATTCCCAAGCCTTTAAATCAGGTATTGTTCCTGCTGTAAAGACCTGCAGGAGACTGAGGCCGCAGCAGCTTTGCTGGATTTACAAGAGACCTGGAGGGCTGTTTAAAGCGGGATGTGTGTGGCCTGACACTCACCAGAGCTGCTTAAAATCATCAGGGCTTGTCTGTGTAGAGAGAGAGAGAGAGAGAGAGAGGATGAGACACTAAAGGAAGACATAAAAGCTCTGACTGCAGTGCAGATGGCTGCCGGAAATTCACATTCACTGTCCACAGACTAAATGGGGCTTTAATGATGTCACTTCTGTCACTTCTTAGGGAACCAGCCAAGCTTTAGAGAAATAATCTGGGAAAACTTGTGTGAACTATATACATTTATGCATTTGGCAGACACTTTCAAAAAACAACCTACAGTATACACTTAAGGTATAATATTAATAAGTTAATGTATTCCATGGGAATTAAACCCATGACCTTGGTGTTTCAGATGCAGGAATGGTAAACGGCCACATGAAGATAATAGTGTTAAAATGAAACTTTCTTTGTGGCTGAAAATATTCTAAAAGGACCTTGAATTCACTTATTTTGTATTCAAATAAATGCAACAAAATATTTTATGTGACAATTTATTATATTAACGTTTTGAATTAGCTTTAACATTTTTATATTTTAACTTTAATTTTAGTTTACGTTTTAGTAATTTTGTTTTGCGCTTTTGTCTATTTAATTTTAGTTTTTAAAATATTTCTCTTTAGCTCTGCTTTATATTGATTCTGGTTTCAATTTTAGTACATTCTTATTTTCAGTTTTCATTTTAATTTTAGTTTGTTTTAGTAATTTTGTTATGTCCTTTTCTCATTAATATTAGTTTTTTATTTCTATTTAGCTTTACTTTATGTTGATTTCAGTTTTAGTTTTAATTTGTTTAAGTTTTAGCACATTTGTTATGTACTTTTCTCCTTATAATTTAATATTTCTATTAATTTTTTCATTATATTGAATTGTTTTCATTTTAAAAATTTCCTATTTTCAGTTTTCAGATTACAGTTTTTCTCAGTCAATTTGACACTTTTCTCCAATGCAATGTACTTGTTCTCAAAACAATTAACACAGTCATCCAAACACAAAATTATCTTAACCAAACAGTTCAACTTTACTGCAATTTTTTTCTAGTAATGCATTTATTAAAAGTAAATATTAACATCAAATCTATAGGTGTGTTCTCTATTGATTATAAAACACATTCAGCTGTAGATGCACAAATATGCTAATGAAAATACATGTTTATTGCAATTCTTCAACAGGGAGTTTTGTTTTATATATTGTGTATATCTTTATGAAATAAAAATTGTTATCCAACACCTGCTATTACCCATGAGAAAAAAACTAATTGCCCCTTTAAACTTAAAATCTGTTTGTGCCACCTTTACCAGCAAGAACTGCAAAAAAACCTTTTCTGATAACTACAGATCAGTCTTTTACAGCACAGTGTTATATATATATATATATATATATATATATATATATATATATAGATAGATAGATAGATAGATAGATAGATAGATAGATAGATAGATATGTGTGTGTGTGCGTGTGTGTGTGTGTGTACTTGTTTATGCTACATATTATTATTATTTTGCATATACGTTCTTGCTCTTTGCATACTTTCCCTTTTATTATTACTCTAAAGCAACTGTGATAAATGTGTAAACGATTAGGAAAACTGCATTTCCTGTGTTGAGTGTATGATTAACCAAATAGTTATCAGTTTAGGGCCAATCGAAAATATACTATGTTCACAAATTACAGAGTTTTGTTTGTTGTGTTTGGACAAATGGTACACAAATGTTTGTGATTTGTGTAAAAAAAAAAAAATCATATATTTTAAAGTATTGGTTGGTTGTATTAACTATTGTGAAAACAGTTTTGTGCAAATTGTTTTGAGAAAATTATTTGCATGATTTGTAATTTGTATGAAAATGTACAATCTATTTAGGACAATTACAAAGTTTCCAGATCACTGTGTTAACTGTTTTGAGAACAGTGACCTGAGTTTGGAAACGTGTCAAATCGATTAAGAAAAACTGTAATTTTTAATAATTAATCATTTAATATTTCTATTTAACTTTGCTTTCTAGCCTATTGATTTTTTCAGTTTTAGTTTTGCTCATAAAAATGTCATGAGGTGCAGCCACCCAAAAAAACAGTCATTTAAGTACCAAAACTTATTTTATTTATTTGTTTGTTTGTTTGTCATGCAATATTTACATATTATTTTATTTCAGATTTATTTCAATCGAAGAAAACACATTTTAATAGTTGTAGTTTTGTAAAATAAAATATAAAAGTATTCATACACATTTTAGGTAAATTATTAATGTGCAAAACATTACATGCATTCTTCTGTACTGTCTTAAGGATATTTATTTATTTATTTATTTTTTTGTGAAGTAAAAGTGCATCTGTAAAGAAAGTGACTTTTAAAGTGTCAGTTTTACGGCTGTCTTGTGGGGTGAAAAGAGCCAGTCATGAATATGTTTAGAAACCCATCTGTCTCCCTTTTGTTAAATTACCCAGCATCTGTATTTGGTTATTGTGCAGGTAATAATTCACAGAGTAGATATGCGTGTGTCTCTGTGTGTTTGTTTGTAGAAAGAATACATGTAAATGTAAAGTGCATATGTGTGCATGTATATTTGCACATGTGTGCATGAAAAAGCGAAGCCAGGACCAACTTTACTGCACAAGAATTGTCAACATGAACTTTGAAAGGGGAATTTGTCTTGGGTGTGGAGATCTTCGGGTCACGCAGAAAGAATAACCCTGTATATCTGAGTTTCTTTTAAAGCGAACAGGTAATTCATTGTCTGTTCAGTTGGAAAGCAAATATTTCCTTAACTTTTATTGGTATTGCATGAACTGTTCTAGCAGTGCTTCTGCAGAAACAAGTTTCCAGGATACATTGTCAAGAGACCAACCCCCTCAGAAAAATCACACTACATTCCAGTCCTCAAGAACAATTGAGAATCCCTGACTAAAGAGGAAACAGTTGACAGAGACATGTATCTGCAAGTGTGAAAGCAAGACATCAGTGTGTGCAGTGGCCCACTCATTTATGCTCCGTGAAACAGAAAACCTATAATATGCCTGAGAGGGATTGTTTCCTGTTAGGCACGTCAAATTAATAGTGATGTGGAAGATTTCTCAGACCCACATAGAACAGTTGTGACAAATGAGAACACATTATGATTGTTTTCTTCTCGTAATAAGTAACAATGTATTAGGATTTACAAAAATGTATTAGCAATTACATTTATAAAGGTACTTTACAATTTTCCAGCCAGACTACGGAGCATTTAAAATGTAAAAAACTAATTGAACCAGTCAATCAGTGCTAAAGTTTAAGGTTTAATGCAATGTTGCATACTATTTTACATGCTATTAAAAGTTAAAGTTAGTTTTAAAAAAGAAAAAAAAATATATTATATATATATATATATATATATATATATATATATATATATATAGGTAACAGACTGTACACTAAAATAAGGCGCACTCTTTGAAGAAGTTGGCTAGTGGGGGACATCTAGTGGCTGAATGTTGCCATCGACCAGGGTTATAATATTTAACTATAACCATAAAGAGAGTGAGAGAGAGAGAAAACATTTTTGTTACTTGAAATAAAATCTAAAAAATTATTTTATTTCAGAAAGTTGCAAAGGGGCTATATGATTTTTATTTAGTTTAACTTGGTGTGACCCCAACAAAAACCATATAGACCATTTATAAATAAATTAATTCATTCATTCATTTTTAAAAAGCAAAAACACAATGCAAAATTGCTAAAAACCTAAACTGAAATTAACATTAAAATGGAAAATATAAAAATAAAAAATAAACTAGGATAGTATCTCGAAATATAATAAATAAAAACTATAAAAGTAATAATAATAGTATTACATTCTA